>SNQJ01S0133998.1:25673-41246 GCA_010110895.2 Picea sitchensis
CAATACAATGCCAAGAGATAACTCAAACAAGTACAGAAAGTCCTCTCCCAAAGATGCGCCTCTCTCTCTCTCTCTTCTCCAACTGCAGCTTCGAAACTTGTCTCTCAATGAACAAGTGAGTGTGTGTCTAAGTGAGGCGCTAGCCTGCTTATTTATACAAGACTAGCACATGTGGGAGTGTCCTTTCACTGGCAGGGCCGACTTCGTCTCCTGGGTGGTTATAACCACCTTTATTATATTCTGGGGCCTCTTTGATATATTCTAGGGCCGACTTCTCTTTCTGCCTATTACAATTACATTATGACCAATCCGCAAAAGGGGATTTGGTCCTTTTACAATAGCCGACATGATCAATCCACAATGGGGATTGATCCAATGAATAATATATCAAATAATAATAAGAATACACTTTGCAGTTACATTATTTCAACAGATTTCAGCCTTTCTATTTATGCTGGAGTTTTGAGCAGTGGTTTTGCATCTATCAATGTCGACTCGACACTTGAGCAACCATGTATCCCTGTATATGACAGTTCTTGATGGCTCACAGGCTCATTCAGGAGTTCACTTAATGGAGGCAGGTCACTCTCCTCCAGTTTCAGTCATGATGGGTGTAGCAATAAGCCCCCATCTTGCGGTGGGGGATTTGGGAGAGATCCTTTATTGGTTCTCCTAGGCTTGGGTTATCTCCTGCATCAAATTTTAAGTCCGTCGAATGTTTGGAGGGAGGGATCCCTAGAGATGTTGATTTTTGTAGCTTCAGGAGGTATTCCCACTAGAGGCCAAGGTGCCAGGCATGTGGGAATTTTCGTTGGCACCAGTTTTGACTTTCGTTTCAATGAAATCGACCTAGAAATGAGGGTAGGGCTTCATGGGAAAGTTGATGGGCTTTGTGGGATTATGTGGGGGTGCCACACCCACAAAGAGGATTAAAATATTCTAATTAATTGTTGAGTTTAGGAAGGACTCCTAAACTCACTCATTGGACTCCTATATAAAGGAGAGATGTCATTATGACATTAGATCATTTTTTGGTGGAAGAATGTAGTTAGCATAAGTGAGTCTGCACTTGTGCTAGGAGGCTTGGTGATTTCAACAAAGGGAAATTCTGCTATGGTGGCAAATCTGGCCTAGGGTTGAGGACTCTCTATCTTTTGTTCTAAGCAAGGAAAATCACACCGCACATGTGGGAGAGAGAGGCAACACCGCAGAAGGAAGAAGTTGCACAAGTGGCGTGAGTTGTACTAAGTGTCCATACAGGTTTTCGTACATGTACGTGGGTTGCAGTGGAAAAAGTCGTGTACGTACGTGGGTTGTTGTGAGAACAGTGGTGTACATCCGTACAAGTTCTTATGGGCAAGAGTAGGTCTGTACAGGCTGACATCAGGTGACCTCAACAGGTCGTAAAGGTGGTCTGCAGCAAATTTGTGGGCACAAGAGATTTCCAGGAATATTGTTGAGGTTTGGTTTTCTTATTTGTGTGGTTATTGGAGGATAAGGTTGTCCTCAATTTTTGGTGATATTTGTATTGGCTGAGAGGACAAGGTTGTCCTCAGATTTGGTAATATTGTATTGGTTGAGAGGACCGGTTTTTGTCCTTAGATTTGAAGGATTGGATAAAGTTACAGAACAAAATTATTGTGTCTCTTGTGTATTGATGATTCATCTCTAATCTTGTTGTTTCTGTTGCATATGTTTTCAGTCAATAATTTCAGTGTAAAGTTGTTTAGTGATAGTTAGATCACTAGGTAGCAATTTTCAGATCTGAAATTAGTCACATAGAGTTGCATGTGAAAATTGACAAGGGATGTGTTGGCTCTTAGTCCTTTTAGAGGATCCATCCCTTCAGAGGTCAAGTTTGCCTTATTGAGATTAGGTGTGGATTTGCCAGTTAATGCCTTACTGGGGTAATTATCTCAACTCATAAGATAGGATAAGATAATTTTATTAATGTCCAACAAATGACAACAAAAGTAGGTCAATGGGACTAAAAGATACATTCAATGTGAATACATTGTGCAAGTGAAAAAGAAACTCCTAGGTAATGTTGAAACCAAGATAAAGAAAGCTAAAGAAAAAGTGCAACATAGATAAGTATATCACTAAGCTAATCACTAGGTCTAAGCAACACCAAAAGATATATATAAAAGTATCATAGGTGCGGTGATAAAAGTTAGAGTACAAGACTAGAAAACTCGACATCTCGATGTTGATCAAGAGAAAGAGACATTTGAGGATGGTGTTGATGATGCCAAGATCTCCTAGGCCTAATGACAGAGGGCAAGGGGGGGAATCAGAGCACTAGCTTGATGTCGGAGTCCTTGGGCACCATGGTGGGATCCTACTGCACAATCTTGAGGGGAAGGTAGGAGCAAGGGAGCCCTAACCTTCCAATCATCCAAGGTCAAATGAAAGAAACTTCGGATAGATCTTAGCTACTCCATGGAAGCTGGGAAGTAATTGTTAAATTAACGAGCTTGATTTAATATGCAGATTATTTCTTTAGTTTCTTCAACGCTTTAAACAAAATTTGATTTATCAACCAACAAAATGGATACTCAAAATGATAAACAAAAGTAGAAGATGTACTCAAATAGAATCTCATACATGCACAAGAATTTACCCTGGGGAAACCCAAAAGGGGAGAAAACTCCAGCAAACAATCTTCCTTTAATTGCAAATAATATGTAAGATCATGTACAGTAAACCACCATGAAAATACCTGACTGTATGACCAACAAACAGTGAAAACTTGTTGTCCTTTTACTGTTGTTATAAATCAACACTTCTATCAAAAATTCTTTGCTTCCCTTTTACACAGTAAATTATATTTTGCTCCCTTTCCAACTGTGTATATCAGTTGACTGTAAATTAACTCAAACGCTGCCTTTAGACAGAAGACTCATATGCTGTCCTTTCTCACTGTGTAGACAACAGACTCATATGTTGTCCTTTCTCACTGAATAGATAGCAGACTCGTATGCTTGCTGCCCACTCTCAATCACCTGTAGACAGACTCCTTTTCTTCACCCTTGTGTTGCATAACAATGTGAATGAGGAAGAGGGTCAAACTTTGTATATAAAGGTGCAGGCAGGAAGAGAAGAATGAGTTCGAATTAGTAATAGCCAACATGCCTTTACAACTCGAATTGTCACTTGACTTGACTGAACTTTGCATGACAACTCGCCCTTGAGACTTGGCTTATGCATGGCATGCCAACTCAACCTGCAACTTGACATGCAACATGCAACATGACATGGATGCAACTCTGACATGCAACTTGACATGCATGCATGCAACTCGACATGCAACATGCATGCATGACATGCATGTAACACCGACATGCAACTTGACATGCAACTCGACATGCAACATGCATGCATGACATGCATGTAGCACAGACATGCTACATGCAACATGCAACATGACTTTGTCAACTTGAGTTTGACCACTCGAACTAGACATACAACTTGTCTTTTACAACTTGAGTTTGACAACTCAAACTAAACATGCAATTCGACTTTTACAACTGAGTTAGGCAACATAAAATTCTTTTCATGGTGGACAATGTTGTTAGAAAAATGGGTGTGCTCGTTTAACCATAGACAATATAGCAATATTGTTACCCAACCATAGGCACAAAGGCCACCCCCGAGCAACTTAACCTTGACAGATAGAATAATTCCGGTAGCAGATCAATAGCCAACCAAGGCTAGCGCACCAAGCAAGGATAACCAAAGACCAAGCAGAAAGTCCAAACCGATAACCCAAGACAAGATCACTACTGCAGCAGTTGTAGTTCTCCTTCACTCATGCGCACTTCTTGTCCTTATGCATTCATGAGTGAGTGAGTCACAAATGAGTTGTAGCGCCCTCTATATATACTGCTCCATCTTAACTAACTGGACCAACTTCTCTTCCTGGGGGCTAATAACTCAATATTAATTATTCTATTGAGCCAACTTGTCTTCTAGGGTTATTATCCAAGGCTTTAGGGTTTCTCTTGCTTCCCGGAATATTCTAATCTCGTCAAAGGTTACAAGTGGAGGTTAATACCTCCCACAGCTACCATAATATCAGCACTCCCTCCTAGCTAGGGAGGTATTAAAGGAAATGGTCTTGAGCACAAATAGACCATTCAACCGGTAGCATCATCATAGCCACACAGGCTATCTCATGATCAAATAACAAGCACCATCATCACTATCCAACTAGATAGTCTCCATGGAAATCAAAACAATGTCATCCAATAGAACACAATTGTGTTTATTCATAGTAGTATACAACTACTATCCAGTGGTACACAACCACTCTCAATAGCACACTGCTACTAACCAGTGACACATAATCACTATCAGTGGATCACATCCACCACAGTAGCATACAACTGCTTTCTAGAGACATACAGTCTCTACAACAATCATATCATCTGATATCAATCTGCATAAACAATATCATGATACAAACTGAGTCATCTGGGCCATTCTTCCACTCACATCTGTGAGATTTGGAAGAGCATCTGCCTTCAGAAAGTAAAACATCAACCATGGGCTATCTTGACTATTCTTCCCAGGCATAGAAGAATAATTGTCCTTGATTTCTTATCCTGGACCATTCACCTAACTGGGCCATTCCTCTAGCACTAATAATAAATAGTGCAACCTAGAGAGAATGAGTCTTCCCTAGGGAATGCATGTCCCTGATTGTTGAACCTAGACCATTCACCTAACTGGGCCATTCATTCGGCACTAATCATAGTGCAACCTAGAGAGAATGAGTCTGCCCTAGGGAATGACTGTCTGGACCATTTCCTAAGGAAATGACTATCCCGCACCAACCTCCAAAATGGACCATTCTTCGAAACTGCTCACAATTGTGAACTCCGAAGGAATGAATGCCCAACGAGGCAGACCATTCTACTTGACCAGTACTCAGAGTGACTGCCAAGAAGAATGACTATCCTAGACCATTCCCCCACACTGGCCACAAGGGGAATCGTTGTCTATGGTACATCAACAATCTATTGTATCATTTTCATTTTGAAAATGATTGTCTGATCTGGACTATTTTTCGAACTGGAAAATGCCTGTCCATCAGAAATCTCGAACCACTTTCCGGACTGGAAAGGAACTGCGCAACCTGGACCATTTTCCAAACTGGAAAATCACTGTCTATGAATCAATAAAATAATATATATATCAGTGCTCCCTCCCAACCTAGGGAGCCATCTCTTCCCTTTCAACTAAGGGAGTTATCTCCACGAGCCCCATCTTGTCCTTTAAGTACGCAAACTTTATCCTGGACAAAGGCTTTGTCAAAATATCTGCTACCTTCTCATCTGTGGAGATATACTGGAGTTTCACTTCTCCTTCCTGGACTTTATCACGAATAAAGTAGTATTTGATCTCAATATGTTTCGACCGGTCATGAAACACTGGGTGTTCTAATAGCCTCATATAATTTTGATTGTCACAGTATATTACGGTCGAATATGGTACCTGATCAAATAATCCAAAAATCAACTTCCTCGGTTATACTGCTTCAGTACATGCCTCACATGCTGCGATATATTTTGCTTCTATTGTGCTGAGTGCGCCAGACTTTTGTTCCCTGCTGGCCTATGATATCATAGCAGAGCCCAAACTGAAACACATCCCTAAAGTACTCCTTCTGTCTTCTGCACTCCCTGCCCAATCTGAATCTGTGAATCCATGAAGTTGTATATCACTGGATGAGGTGTATCTTGAACCATAGTTTAGCGTCCCACGAATATATCTTAGAACATGCTTTGCAGCTATCCAATGCTCATATCTGGGTTCCACCTGGAATTGGCTTAAGGTGTTTGCAGTAAAGAAAATATCTGATCAAGTATTCACTAGATACATCAACGACCCAATCAATTGCCGATATAGGGATGGGTCTCCTGGATCAGAATTTGAGTCTCTTACTTTTCTTATATCTGTGGTCATAGGAGTGGCCATGGATTTGCAATCCATCATTCCAAATTTCTAAAGAATACTCACTGCATACTTTCCTTGTCCAAGGAAGATTTCACCACGCTTCTGCCATACTTCTAGTCCCAAGTAATAGTGCATGAGACCAAGATCTTTCATATCGAACTCAGAAGCTAATTCCTTTTTACACTGCGTGATGAGAGATTCTGCACCTGTCAAGAATAAGTTGTCGACATACAACAGTAAAATCACAGGTGCATTGTTCACAACCTTGTAGTAGAGATTTGGATCTGCATGACTCTTAGAGAAACCAAGTCTTATTAAGTAACTATCAATTCTAGCATACCAAGCTCTTGGAGCTTGCTTGAGTCCATACAAAGCTTTCTTTAATTTGCAAACATGACCATCTCTAGAATGTACCTCAAAACCTTGAGGTTGTTCAATGTATACTTCTTCTTCAATTGTTCCATTGAGAAAAGTTGTCTTTACATCCACCTAATGTAGACTACATCCCATGGAAGCAACAAGAGACATAATGGCTCTAATAGAAGTATATATGGCATCAGGAGCAAAGGTTTCGTCGTAATCTTCTCCCTCCTTTGGGGAGAACCCTCTCGCTACAAACCTTGCCTTGTATTTGTCCACGCTTCCGTCTACTGCATGTTTGATCTTATAGACCCGTTTTGAAGTTACCACTGATTTTTCCTTGGGTCTAGGCACAATTTCCCATACGTCATTTTTCATGATAGATTGGTATTCTTCTGTCATGGCTTCTTTCCACTGTTTCTTCTGAGTTGCTTCTTCAAATGTGGTAGGTTCTTCATTTATAAGTTTTGTCATACATGTTGCATAGCTGGAGAATCTTTTGGGATTTTTGCTTTCTCTGAAGGTGTCACTTGGAGCTTTGAGTCTTTCTGCTTCTTGTAGAGTAGCTTCGAGCCAAGCTGGATGTTTTATAGTTTTGGGTACAATGACTGATTCAATAGGTTCACATGGTTGCATCGGATGATCTGTTAAATTTTTAATGATTGCTCAAGCACATGTAGTTTCTTTTCAATTTAGCAGGAACTTGAACCATAAACAATGCAGCAACACAATAGCTACAGTAACCAAGATCACAAGAAGAATAACCATGCACAAGACACAAGAAGTTATCCTAGGAAAACCCTTCTCAACCAAGGGAAAAACCCAACAACCCTTTACTATATTGCCAAGAGAAGAACCTTCACACCATAAACCCTAGCGCACACAAGAGGGTGCTCTATGACCAAGAAAACTAGCGCATAAGAAAAGAGTGCGCACCAAATTTCAGCTCACCAAGTTTAGCGTTGAGTGAATGAGATATGATCCACAATGGGGATGTATCTCTCTAATAAATACATGACCTAACTCATTAAATAGATGTGTTTATTGGCACAACAGGGCTGACTTGTATAACTCAATAATATAATCAATCTTTCACATAATATTAATTATCTTTACACAGTAGGGCCAACTTGTACCCTTCACAATACAAATTAGGGTTTCACAATAGTCTTACTCTTTGACAATATAGCAAGGAGTCCCACACACATCCTCTAGTGCTCTGCCACTAGGGACAAGTCCACATGTGCTCAACCACAAGGGATGTCACTCCCAACACATCAACTCAACTAAATCCATAGGAGTATGAACTGGAGAGCCATCTCAAGTCAACTCAACTTAGTCCATAGGAGTACGAGACCATCTCAAGTCATCTCAACTCAATCCAGAGTAGTACGACAAGAGACCAACACAAGTCATCTCAACTCAGTCCAGAAGAGTACGACTCACCTATCACATAGGCGTTCTCACAGATCATCTCAACTCAGTCCAGAGGAGTACGATCTAGAGGATGTCTCATGAAGCTGCAATCATCAACATGATCAAGTTGTTTTGGTTCTTCATTCTGACTTTCTGGAAGACATGTGCTTTCTTCTTTAGGCTCTTTGTATTCTTCTTCTTCCATGGATTCTTCTATAGATTTCTTGAAAGCCATCTTCTCATTGAAGGTTACGTTTCTGATGACTTCAATCTTATGTTGTTATGGAATATAGATTATGTAGGCTTTGGATGATTCACTATATCCAACAAATATGCCCTTCTTTCCTGAGGGTTCTAGTTTCTTCTTTTTATCCTTGGGGATATGAATGTAAACAGGGCACCCAAAGATTCTTAAGTGTTCCACATTGGGTTTCTTTCCTGAGAAGGCTTCTTCTAGAGTCATATCCTTCTTCTATTATGAACATATATTGTTGTCATGGCTGCTTCTCCCCATAAATACATGGATAAACCTTGATCATTCATTAGTGCCTTCACGGTTTCCTCAAAGGATCTATTCTTCCTTTCTGCAACACCATTTTGCTAAGGATTACGAGGAACGGTTAGCTCCCTCCTAATCCCTATTGATTTGTAAAAGGCAACAAATTCCTTGGATGTGTATTCTCCTCCATTATTTGTTCTCAAATACATGGATAAACCTTGATCATTTATTAGTGTCGTCACGGTTTCCTCAATGGATCTATTCTTCCTTTCTGCTACACCATTTTGCTGAGGATTATGAGGAATGGTTAGCTCCCTCCTAAACCCTATTGATTTGTAAAAGGCAACAAATTCCTTGGATGTGTATTCTCCTCCATTATCTATTCTCAAAGTCTTGATTTTCTTGCTTGTGAAGTTTTCTATTTCTTCTTTGAATTCTTGAAACTTGTTGAAAACTTCATCCTTTGTCTTCAAGAGATATAACCAAGTCTTTCTTGAGTAATCATCTATGAAGGTTACATAATAAAGAGAACCTCCTAGAGATTTGACTGGCATCGGACCGCAAACATCTGAATGTATTAGATCTAGGATTTCCTTAGATCTACTATTGCTACTTGAGAATGGCTTCTTAACATTTTACCAAGAGCACATCCTCTGCAAATTCCTTCATGTGTAGATTGTAGTTCTGGTATTCCTTATACCATTTTCTCGAGGAAAGGTAATGCTTGATAGTTAATATGAGCATACCTTCTATGTCAAAGTTCACTAGGATTGACTTCATCGTGTATAAGAGCTTCATCATTACATTCTAGTAGTCTGTATAATATGCCTTCATGAGTTCCAATAACTTTAGCATTCTCTATGTTGGAGTCTCTAGACCAAGATAGTACTTCACCATCTACAAAGGCTATTCTATTCCTTTTGTCTTCTAGGCATAGATACAAGATTATTTTCTAAACTAGGTACATATAAGACATTACTCAAATGAACATGGTTACTTGATTTCAATTTGATGGAGGCTTGACCAATTCCTTTGACTGGATAGGTGTTCTTGTCTCCAAGTTCTACTCTCCTGTCATATGCTTGGAAGCTCCACTATCAATTATCCACATGTCATCTTCAAAAGTTCCTGTAAGAGCTGAATAGTGTAGATGATCTGTCATTTCATTCATGATTTCTATTGACTGATAGTTGGTCAAACTTTGACTAGTCAAACATTGACTTTGACCCAAAATCTCAACCTCGATGTTTTTGCCTTCTGAGAGTGCCAATAGGTGCATTGGACTAAGGCGCACTAGAATATCCTCTCCTTGAGTAAAGTGTTCCATCATAAGGTGTTGGGCAAGAGGTTTTAGAGTTTGCATTTGCACCTACTAGTAACCCTAGCGACAATGCTTTAGTAATTGCACCTGCTAGAAACCCTAGTGGTAGTTCTTCAACGAGCTTGATAATCTTATGGCTTAGCTTCCTTCCAGTGGTTAGACTAACTAAAGGAGGTGTGGGCCCATAACCTGTTAGAAAAATGGGTGTGCTCGTTTAACCATAGACAATATAGCAATATTATCACCCAACAATAGGCACAAAGGCCACCCCCAAGCACCTTAACCTTGACAGACAGAATAATTCCAGTAGCAGATAAATAGCCAACCAAGGCTAGCGCACCAAGCAAGGATAACCAAAGACCAAGGAGAAAGTCCAAACCGATAACCCAAGACAAGATCACTACTGCAGCAGTTGCTAGAAACCCTAGTGGTAGTTCTTCAACGAGCTTGATAATCTTATGGCTTAGCTTCCTTCCAGTGGTTAGACTAACTAAAGGAGGTGTGGGCCCATAACCTGTTAGAAAAATGGGTGTGCTCGTTTAACCATAGACAATATAGCAATATTATCACCCAACAATAGGCACAAAGGCCACCACCAAGCACCTTAACCTTGACAGACAGAATAATTCCAGTAGCAGATAAATAGCCAACCAAGGCTAGCGCACCAAGCAAGGATAACCAAAGACCAAGGAGAAAGTCCAAACCGATAACCCAAGACAAGATCACTACTGCAACAGTTGCAGTTCTCCTTCACTCATGCGCACTTCTTGACCTTATGCAGTCATGAGTGAGTGAGTCACAAATGAGCTCTAGCGCCCTCTATTTATACTACTACATCTTAACTGACTGGGCCGACTTCTCTTCCTAGGGGCTAATAACTCAATTTTAATTATTCTATTAAGTCGATTTGTCTTCTAAGGTTATTATCCAAGGCTTTAGGGTTTCTCTTGCTTACCGGAATATTCTAGTCTCGTCAAAGGTTACAAGTGGAGGTTAATACCTCTTGTGGCTACCATAATATCAACAAATGTTACACGTGCCAACGCACTAGATCAATACATTCACATTATTTGTATAAGGAAGATTGTTTGTTTCTAGCTCATAGGAATTGTACATTCAACCTAACTTTTGCTAGATGCCTTGACTTTTGCTCATGGCTCACAAGGCTTGACTAGGCTCACAGAGGTTGTACATTCCCCCTGACTTTTGCACTAGTCTGTCTATGCTCATAAAGGTTGTACATTCCCCATGACTTTTTCACTAGACTATCTATGCTCACAGAGGTTGTACGTTCCCCTTGACTTTTGCATTAGACTTACATCTTGACTTTTGTCTTAGACATACAAGGGTTCTTCCTTTGCCTTGGCTAGACTCACAAGATCATATAGCATCTCGTTCGTCCTAACTTTTGGTTTGACTCACAGAGGTTGTACATTCCCCTCGACTTTTGTCAATACCTCACAAGACTGATTGATTCTCCAAATCTCCCTAGCTGGCCTCAAGGTGGCCCACATGGCCTCTCATTGGAGAATGATTGTCGATGCTGCCAAATTTAACAATCCCTCTCGGCGAGGGATTTATTCTCAGCCACACCAAGCTTTCCTCGCAGCTGCACAAACTATCTCAATGGCAATGGCTTGGTCAAGATATTAGTTACCTACTTGCTCGTGGCTATATACTGTAGCTTTACAATTTTTCTTTGGACCATGTCTCTGATGAAATGGTATTTCGTGTCAATATGCTTTGATCTATCGTGAAATATCGGGTTCTCTATCAGTTTTATGCAACTTTGATTATCACAGTGAACCACCGTAGCCTTTAGCTTGTCATCAAACAACCCAGAAACCAATTTTCTGAGCCATACTACTTCCTTGCTAGCATCACTTGCTGCAATGTACTCAACCTCTGTTGTACTTTCTGCAATGGATCCATGTTTCCTGCTTGACCATGAGATCATAGCGGATCCTAAACTGAAGCAGTATCTGGAAGTACTCTTCTAGTCCACTGGGCTTCCTGCCCAGTCAGTGTCTACATACCCATACAGAAACAAACCACCACTAGATGTATATCTCAGACCATAGGTAATGGTCCCTCTAAGATATCTCAAGATGTGCTCCGTTGCCACCCAGTGTCTCTGTCTCGGTTCAGCCATGAACTGACTCATTGCAATCACTGTGTAGCATATATCTGGCCTGGTATGGATCATATACATCAATGATCCAATCAGTTACCTATACATAGTGGAATCCACCAAATCTGAACCTATATCAGAATCATGCATCTTCCTCAGGTTGGTAATCATCGGAGTAGACATGGATTTACAATCCATCATACCAAACCTCTTTAACACATACACTATGTATTTACCTTGTGCCAGAAATATCTCGACATGTCTTTGCCACACTTCCAATCATAGGAAGTAATGCATCAAGCCTAAGTCTTTCATCTTAAATTTTGAGATTAGCTCCCTCTTACACCAGGCTATTAGCCCTTCATCTCTTGTTAGAAAGAGATCATCAACATATAAGATTAATATAACAGGATGGTTCCTTGTTACCTTGAAGTACAGATTTGCATCAGCATCACTTTTCTAAAAGCCCAGGCTTTTAAGAAAGCCATTAATCCTGTCATACCAAACTCTGGGAACTGATTAAGACCATACAAGGCCTTGCTTAGCTTGCATACATGAGTGTCTTTGTTATGCAGTACAAAAGCATCTGGTTGTTCCACAAAGACTTCATGTTCAATCTTTCCATTCAAGAATGTTATTTTTACATCCATCTGATGTAGTTTCCAACCAAGAACTAAAGCTAATGCAATAATAACTCGAATGGAGGTATACCTGGCTACAGGGGCAAAAGTCTCGTCGTAATCAATTCCTTCTTTCTAAGAGAAGCCTTTGGCTAAAAATCTTGCTTTGAGGCACTCTTTTTGCAAATGCAACCAACACCTTATCACCAACCTGAAACTTGTGTGGAACCCAAATGTTGATCATGTCGTTGCTTGTATCTATAGGATATCATGAACCTGTTGTTGAATGTGTTGGATCCGTTCAACAAATTTGGTTGCTATGTCTACCTCGGTCTAAGCATGGGAGGACTCTTCTTGTGAAGATGCAATGGGAAGAGCTACATCAATGGGGGCCAATGGCTGGAACCCAAGCACACCTGAAAGGGGTTGTGGCCAATAGAGTTGTGGAGGGATCTATTGTAGCTATGTTGAACATAAGGAAGGCTTTCATCCCATGCGCATAGTATTACTTGAGTGCTTCTTCTAGAAGTCTTTTGATCAAGAAATAATATAAAATTTCTTCATGAACAAGTGAGCCCTTGTTTCTTATGCTTTAGTCCACTTTGACTTGGCTCTAATCAATAAAATATTTCCTCCACTAATGCACCCTAGAAATGAGTGCCTCATGTCCACTTAACAACTTCATAATAAAATATGTATCATGCATGTGCCCTTGAAGAGAGAGGAGTGCACCTTTGGAAAATGTGCATTTGTATCCACTTTGATCAAGTCAACCTTGAATCTCTCTATAACATCTCCATTCTTAATCACTAGTTTAGCGATGTATAATGTAAATACGATGTATGGCCGCGGACCCAACAATGTAATATGTAAACATTGTATATCAAAAATAATAAAATAAAAATGTATCGTCGACTGTAAAAAAATAAGAACAGATTCATGGGGGCTAAGTTCCCAGAAGAGGTGGGGGTCCGAGAGGGAATTATTCATGCCTATTAATTACCCAACCCACTTTTCTAAAATTATTTTGTCTAAACCTTCTATTTTCTCTTTTGAGTGTTTCAATCCCCAGTCATTGAATACATGTAAGGGGGTTGGTGGGAAAAGTCACCTCAAATAGTTATTGAGAACATGGGGATGAGTACAATCAACAATGGGGAATGTGAGAGTCAACATGCATGGGGTAAAAGGAAATTCGAATGGGTATGGTAGGCAATTTTTTTACAAGCAATTTTTGGGACAGCAAGAATGTGTCGAGTGCTAAAGCTTGAAGGCAGCCATAGTGGGCATGTAAGGCATCTTGTTGGAGCTGTAAATTGCATGAAGAAGCAGGTTGTTAGGCCTGTAGAGTGATATTTTTGTGAAGGAAATTACCCAGAGCAAGTTGTGAGCTTGCTGCTATGAGTTTTTCCTATTGCCGCTGGCATTCTTGGAGTCCCCAACAGAGAGATTTTCTTTCCCAACCTATGTTGAAGCCCTAGAGGGAAGTGGGATAGCCTGAGGGACTGTGTGGCAGAGAAGGGAATCTCATTCCTTGGATTGTGCAAATTGAAGGGAAAGAGAGCTAGTGGATTGGGATGGTTGTAGGAAATTAGCTTGTTGTGGGTTATTTTGGGCTATGAGTGGACAATAGACATTGTTACCCACCAAGTTGCACTAGGATGGGCTTGCAGTTGAACGCCAAAGTTGAACAAGTAATTGTTGAAATTCCGAGTTCAGAAGTCCAATTGACCATCATGGCCCCTCTTTTCTTCTTCTTCATACCGTATTTTCATACCCCCCATGGGGAATTGTAATAAGATGAACTAGCATGATGAACTTTGTAAAAGGATTAGCTCCCTAAGACTAAATCATGAGTACATTACTCTCAAGTTTTTTTTTTACTTTTTAATTATATCTTGTGACCATTGGTAGCGAGTTTTAATTTTTAAGTTTTTTCACTCAATTACGTCCAAAGTTGGAGTAGGTACTGATGGTGAGGCCTTAGTGGTTTTGTCTAAGTCTAATGTCTAATGTATATTACCATGCTAGTCATCATTTTTGAGTCACATGGAAATTGTGTTAAGTCCCCCTTAGGTTTTTTTTAATGTTTTAATTTAATAAAAATTTCCCGCAAATCGGGATATTTTATTTGCAATAGATGGATAAGTTGAATAAGTAGTACTAGGAAGCATTATATGCCTTGGGGGTATTCGTTTTCACACTCAAAGTACCCATTTTACCAAAATATTACCTTTTTGAGGGAAAATAGTGATTATTTAATCACTTAAAGTCATTTTCTCTTAAAAATGTCAAATAAATAACAAATAAAAGGAAAAATCAGCAATTCTTAAATCAAGGAAACATGTATGGGACATGTTTTCCTTGTATCTATAGTCTTCTCAAGTGGTGGCGAGTTGTCTCAAGTAAAAGACGACTTAACTGGAGTGATTCATCATTCGTGGAGATCTCAAGGAAAGAAAGTGCACCTTCCTCTTTACCATGCTTTTTCCCTTGACATGTGTGCCCTTGTGATGGGGAAACATCACGCTTTTCCTTGGAGATGACTTGTGCGCTTTTGTGCTTTGGAAACATCACGCTTTTCCTTTGAGACGACTCACCCTTGTGATGGGGAAACATCATGCTTTTCTTTGGAATTAACTTACCTTCCTTCATGGGAAACCTCACGCCCTCTCAAGCGATATAAGAAAGGCAACCCCTTCCTCAAAAAATGTTGAGATTTGGGTACCTTGGAAAATGGTCCCCTTGTGTTTGTGAGTCTTTAAACACAAAGGGGGAAAGTATTACCCACACACTTTACTTTATGTTCTAATTTTACTTTGACTTTATTCACTTAAGTCATAAAGTGAAATTAGTCACTTAAGTCTAAAGTGACATTTAATTCACTTGAGTAAAGTGAATTAATGAACATAAAGGAAACTATGGAAACTTGAGTCAAAGTGGGTTTCCAGATGAGATTTATGAGATGTGATCTCATCCATTGATTAGACTTGGGCTAGATCTAATCTAGGCCCTTGATCTTCTAGGTTTGGCCTAAGAGAGGCTAAAGGAGGCAAAAGGGTAAAGTGAGGCTCATTATTGTTCACCTGATCACTTGAGAGAATTGGGTGAGCAGAAGAGGAGGAGAGGAAGTGAGGGTTTCAAGGAGCAAAGGAGGTGTGCACTTAAGAGGGAAGGGTGCAAGCTTTCTTGAGGAGCTTTCATGGAGGGTGCATCTTCTTGAGAGGAGAAGGGCACATGGTGTGGAGATGGAGCTTGAGGCAAG
>SNQJ01S0134000.1:0-10419 GCA_010110895.2 Picea sitchensis
AACACTAGCTTGTTGAATAGGTATTTTAGTGTTGAATGATCTGTGAACATATTAAAGTTTTTTCCCAGTTGGTAATGTTTGAATTTCTGAAGTGAATAGACCATAGCTAGGCCTTCTCTTTCTATAGTATTTTAGTTTTTCTTTGATTCTAACAGTTTTCTTCTTGCAAATTCTTTGGGGTGGTCCAAATCCCTTGCTCATGGTTGCACAAAAATTTCTCCAAGTGCTATAGTTGATGCATCTACATGCACATGAACAATATTTTCCCAAACTGGGAATACTAGAATAGGTGATGTGAGCATATTTTATTTTAGGGTTTCCAAAACTTACTGACAGTCCTCATTCCATTGAAATTTAGTATCTTTCTTTAATAGTTTCTCCATTGGCGCAATGATCTACACATACCCTTTTGTAAATTTTCTATAGTAGCCTGTATGTCCCAATGTTGCTCTCAACTGGAGAAATCATTTTGGTGGTGGTAATTTGACAATAACTACAATCTTGACAAGATCTACTATCAAGCCTTGTTTTCACACTATATGGCCCAATAATATTCCAAAAGGTGTCGCAAAGATGCATTTCTTGATATTCAATGATATCTAGCACTGCCTTCATCTTTCCAACATTATCCTTAATACTTCTACATGATCTTTTAATAGACTATATACACTACAGTCATCCAGATACACTTCTAGAAACTTATGTATGAACTCCTTAAAAGAAGCTATTACCACCCTTGAAAATATGGTTAGTGCATTCTTCAGCCCAAAAGGCATGACTATGTACTAGTAGGATCCCCATTCTATGGAAAAATTGGTCTTGTACCTACCTTCTGGGGCTATCTTGATCTTATGGTAACCTAAGAATCCATCTGTAAAGGAATATGCTTTCTGGCCTCCCAAATTCTCTAGGAATTCATCTGTAAAAGGTGTAGGGAAAGGGTCATGTAGGCAAGCATCATTCAGTTTCCTCATATCTACACAAATACTTATCCCCCCTTGTTTCTTCTCTTGAACTACCATAGGGCTTATCCATTCAGATTCCTCCACTGGTTCTATGATACCATCTTCCATCATTCTGTCAATTTATGCTTTTACTTTCTTCTTATATATTGGATTTAGTATATAGGGTCTATGTCTGACAAATCTAGCCTCAGGTTTGAGAGGTATCTTCATCTCTCCTAGTTCTCTTGCTATGCCTTTCAACTTTGTAAAAGTTGTTGGAAACAAATTGTTGTATTCGCGCAATAACTCTGTTATCCTCTCCACTATTTTCTCATCCCATTAATCTATAATAGTTTCCATTTTAGGATTATCAGTTGTGCCAATGTTGACTTTCTTTATTTTGATAGGTGCAATAAATACTTATAATTCCAAATATGGACTTTCCACTCCTCTTTCTCCTTCAATTTCTGTAATCTGAATGTTGTGTGGGTCATCTTCATCTGGTGCTTCTTCTTCCACATGATAACATGACAATAGTTCCTTGATTGTCTATATGTTATGTTGTTGATACTCTTTCATGAGTTCAAACCATGGTTCATCAATAAATATTCCCCTCTTATATGTTTAAGTGTTGAATCCTTGTTAGGTTTCTCATGTTCAAATAATAAGGTCGTTATAAAATTCTTTCATATTGTTGTCCATTTTGCAGTGCTTCTGTGCAATTCCTGGTCTACATACCATTTTTCTCGAATTCCTTCCAATGTGTGGATGAAGTGATGAGGCGGAGGCCATTATTCTAGTGGTTTCATCCTCCATAGTGTTCTACATCTCTCCAAATGTTTTGTTGGTGTCCCCTATCCATCATATCTCTACATGTTATTTCTCCCCTGCTCTGCATCAAATCTAATGCGCAGTAGTCGCTTACATTGGTACCAGGCCTTAATTGTTTCTTTATGCACACCCCACCATCTTGCAGGTGTTCCCTTGAGTGCAATGTCCAAGGATAAGAGCATTTGATTCTCAAAAACTTCATCTTCATAACTTCTTAGGAATTATTCTAAATCATTTGTTCCATGAAAACTAGGAGGTTCTCTTATCTTGGTACCCACCCATCTTATTGAGTAGTCTATTGTTGTGCACCTTCTTGTAGACACTTCATGTAATCTCTGCTACCAATTCTCTAAAATTTTATCTGAGTCATATGCACATGATGCAATGCTCCTCCAACTGAGTACCACATCTATAGTTGGGTTGACATAATCTTCTTCGCGTGCGGTGATTTTTTATAATTGGTTGATTTCCTCCATATCTAAGAAAGTGGGCTCTATAAACCTTTCTCCTTATGATCACTGATCAGTCTAATGGTGTAATGACTCTGTATTCTGCTTATTCAAATTTCATCTTCCTTGTATTCAAGCTAATTATGGCCTGGTTATCAAATTCCCAATCCAACCCAAGCAATGTTGGATAAGGTGTTGTGCCATCCACTATTTATATCACTTCAAAGTCTTCCTTAGTGCGCATTCCATCCAGATCTATTGTCACACCTTTTAGCCTTCCAATTGGCATAACTCTGTGTTGGTTTTCTAGCTTCAACTGAACAGGTGAGTAGCCTAAGGTGGGATCTCCCATACATTTCCATGTATTCTTGGGTAACACGTTTACCTCATATCCTAAATCCAGTATGATATCCCGCATATTGAAATCTCCAATGTTGTCATTTAGTTTGAATTCTCTGCTTGTCCTCCTTCTTGTATAGAGGTGATTGATTATTTTCTTTTCTAACTTCCTCTTTTCTTCTGTGTTACATATTTCTAACATATTTTGAAAAAAAATAACATATGATGGATCATTCAGTAGTTTAACACAGGATTTTAGAAAGGTATTTATGGTACTTACTTTCTCTAGAGATTGTGTTTCACTGGTGTGGTCCATTGAGGAGGGAATTTTGTACATTGGTATGTTCAGAGTGTGTTGCACGGTTGATGTAGAGGAAACATATTGCTCGAGGAACTCTTGTCTCGCCTCCTTGAATATTTATTTTTCTTTCCTCGCATGGAACGTTTTTTGTGGTTCAATATTCCTCTTCATCCATTGGTGTTGCACCGGTTCATGTCTTACTGTGTCAACTCCTGCCTTAGCTCCTCCACATGTAACTATGTTGATATTTCTTCCATCATCCCTAGCTTATATAGATATCCACTGAACATTCTGATTGTTGTGGTTCCTTTTTTATTGAATATTCCCCAAAAGTGTTGGGCATTCCTCTGTATCATGGTCTTCTACATGACATTACATGCATGTCGCAGGTGGGAGTGGAAATTCCCTTGCATAATGTCTTGGATGTTGGTAGTTATGACATACTATTGGACCTCTTCCTCTTCCAAATCCTCGTCTACCTCATCCTCCACCTCTGTATCCACCTTGATATTCTCGTGGTGTTTTGTATTGAGGAACATGATTATACTACACAAGGTTATATTGTGGTTTCACGTTGTTATATTGAGGTTACAAAGCGTTGTATTGTTGTTGTGCATTGGTATATGGAGGTGGTACCTGGTTGAACTGTGGTTTAGTTTTTCCTTTCATCATTTCTTCTTGCACCCTATAGGTATCCAAATTTCTTTCCCTCATCAAGTCCATTGTCCTACAATCCTTTTCATCATGACCTACTGATTTGCAAAAAGTGTAGTATGAATTCTTAGGTATTTTCTGGTACTTTTGCATCATTGGAAAATGGTATGGATCATTCCCATGTGTTTTATAGATCTCTCACCATGGTCCTCCCATTGGCAAAGGGTTTGGTAGCCCTGTTGCCATGTACTGTGTGAAATTTGGGCACTCATTCTTGTGGTGTCTGTCTTTCCTGCATGTGGTACACCAAACAACTTATCTTTTATATTTTCCCTTATTCTGGTTTAGTTGAAATGTGAGGTTCTTCAAATCCTCCTTTATCTCTTCTATTGTTGGATCTGTCTTTTAACACTAGTTCTCTTCCAATTGTAGAGATTCCTGTAGAGCCTCTGCCTAGTTTTGAAACTTTTTCTACCTAAAAGGGTATTCCAGGTGTGGTAGCAGTGAATTCACAAAGATATGTCTATGTTGCATATTATTCATGACATACTTCAATTTACCCTTCAATCATTTGAACCTCTGATCAATCTCCCAAATAGACTCACTTGGTTTCTGTCCGATTTCAATCATCTCATTCATGTACTAA
Source organism: Picea sitchensis (assembly GCA_010110895.2). Lineage (NCBI taxonomy): Eukaryota > Viridiplantae > Streptophyta > Pinopsida > Pinales > Pinaceae > Picea > Picea sitchensis. Next base: position 4,165 of record SNQJ01S0134000.1, read on the forward strand.
TCTTCTGAACTAGGCTTTTGAAATTAATTTATCAGTAGCTAATTTTCATCTGCAATAGTCTTTGTTGTTCATGGTGGACTATTTACAGCTAGACTCAAGTAACAATCCAGTGTGCGGTCTCTTAGAGTGATAGCTAACTGCGCAAGTTTTGTATCCTCATCTATAATATGATTTTCTTCCCATATATTCTTGCAGATAAATAAATGGTTTTCAGTGTCCTCAAATGCCTCTCCCAAAAATTTGGGTAACCTAATGGTGGGATCATGTCCTGCCATATTGAATTGTGATGAAATACTACCTTCGTGCGGTGTATATACTTGACTACTAATTCTTGAAATGTCTCCTCCAATTGCTACTCCTTAGATGGATGTACTTCCTGTTGTCTTTTTCCACTAAAATTCGGTTTTCTAAATGGTGGTGTTCTTCCTGGTGTATTAGTCGCACATGGGGTTATGGGTTCCACATTGAAACTAACATGGATATGAGTTCTACCTTATGTTCCTTCCCTTGGACCTCTTGTATTCCTTTCATATGTTGTGCATAGGATTTCCTCAATCTGCTCCACAACCCTAAGATCCTATACCTCTTCTTCATCACTTTCCAATCCCTCTCTATCTGTTATGACTCTCTTCTTATTATTCATATTATATTGGTAGGGTACTCCACTGCATGTTTCTCCAATTGTTTCCATGATATTCTTGATCTGATCTTCCCCCATCGTGATTGGGTCCATGGCCTCCTCCTTCTTTCCCTTATCCATCTCTTCCTCCATTTCTCCACCTCTTGTCAGTGCTTTCCCCCCTTCCCCCATGCACGTAGGGAAGTTTAGATGTCTGCTTCCATAGTCATCACACCTTTTTTATCCAGTAAGATCTTGATTGAAGTATAGAGAAATATGATATACCTACCTATGGGTCCCTCCAGGAAATCGTGCTCTTCTTCACTGTAAGACTTCGCGGTATCTAATGAAAATTCTATGATAAACCCTACAACAATATTGTCTAGCCAGAAATCTACTATGCACGTGAATTTGTTGTTAACTTGTTGTAATTGCACGATCTCCAAAGGATTTCACTCAATCTATCTAATTCAATTGGAAGGGTGGTTTTATTTCATCTTGAATATCCACTTCTGCAACACATCCATGAAATCACAGAAAAATACCTCATGCAGGTCACTAAACATGTACTTTTCCAGATATTTGCACGATGTTAACTTAGGGTTTTTGTTATCCTTCTATGCAAATTCAAGCTCCTTTTTTTTCAACCAATTTTCAATCTCCACCTTTGTTGGATTCCATGGTCAGAACATTCCTTTTTATACCTTCATTCTCTTCGCGATTATTTCATAGATCCCACTCACTCAATCCCATGCAGTTCCAACCGGAAACAAAACCATTTGTTGGTTACTACTCTCTCTTCCTATGCTTGGGTTGACCCAGGTTTAGATGTGAACATGTTTCCAACAAAACCCCCTAAAACTATCGACCCTCCTAGTAGACGAAAAGGAAACACAACACACATAGTGTATTGCACAGTCTCACCCGAGATAGTCCTATGGGTGACTGCAATGCTCATATTCTTTCATTCTAGGAAAGAGTGGGGATATGGGATTGCAATTAATATTCTTAGGCCTTGTCCTGGTTGTTATTTCTACTATTCTTAATATTCTTTTATCTGTTAAATCTATGCATGCATTCTACCAGATCTAACCTATAATAGATCTCACAGATTTATCCATTCATCCATTCATAGTCTAACTACTTACATAAGGTAACATGTAATCAACCCCAACACATAACACCCGTGTTACCATGGTTCAGCCCCTCCTGGGCTATGTCCACAAAGATCTGGCTTCTTAAGCTCTTTTATTTAGAATTCTGTAATAAATGGCACCGCACACACTACAATTATGATCATAAAATCACAAGAAAGATACCACAATCCTCTATGAGGATGACTAAATCACACCAGGCACCTCAACCTACGATCTAACTCTCAGAATCTAGATACTTGACTCTCCTACCACTCAACAAATTACGAAAATAGTATCAGGTTTTACAGTAGTTTCCTTAACCGAACATAAAAAAACTTAGGAACCCCTTCCTATACCTCCCAACTGCTTATTTATACTAATTTTTAGCTTATCAACTATTACAATCTCTTACAAAAACCCTAACCCTAACATGGTTAGGTTTTCATGCATGCATGCCTTGCATGCTTTACTCCTTTGCATGCAACTTTCCCTTGCACGTGCTTCTTTTCCTGCCAGCTGTCCTTTTCCAAAATTGTTGTTATCTCCCATAAATGGGCCTTTTCTCCATGTTAGGTATGCACCCAACATCATCTCTGGTTTTTCAAAAATTGCCTTTTCTTTACATCAATTGATTTTTTTTTTTCAAATGGACACAAGATCATTCTCATATTTTCAATGTATTTAAAGAAAAGTTGTGTTCTACACCTCTACGTTTTTTGCTCGATCTCTCATAGTGTTTTGAAATTGAGACTCATGCTACACAATTTTCACTTGGAGCAATTTTGATGCAAAATGGTCATTTAGTGGCTTATCATTTAAAGAAATTGTTAAAATCCAAAATAAAATACTCCACTTCTGTTAAAGAGTTGTATGCATTAGCTTATGCTATCAAATATTGTAGACATTGTTTGATTGGAAAATAAACTATTGGGCATATTGACCAATTACCTTTGTAGTTTATTCAATCCAAAAATAAAATGGAAGAAGATTGGCATATGAAATGGGCATCTTATTTGTAGAAATTCACTTTGTTATCAAGTACAAAAAGGGTAGAGAAAATATGGTCATTGATTGTTTGATCTATACTTTTTCCTTTCATGCCTAAACGATTGTTACCACTTGACATCTAGGATTTCAAACTTGGGTTGCACAATGTCTTGATGGTATAAATTGTGTGCACATTTATAAGAGTCTCCAACATTAAACATATTCAAACTTAGTTCCTTTGAAATACTTTCATATCAAGGAAGGATTATTGTACATGCTTGACAAGTTATGTGTACCCTATTTTCATTGCTCTTTTATGTTCAAAGAAGCACATTTTACTCTCTATGGTGGCCACTTTGGAAAGAAAAAGACTCTTCATCATATTTATCACTTCTTCTACTAACCTCACATGCAACATGATGTTCTTCATTTCTTGAGGCATTATGTAATTTGTTGTTTCTTCAAACCAACTAACATGAAGCTTGGTTTGAGTTCCACTTTATCCATTCCTTCTTTTCCTTGGGAAGCATTTCCATTGGTCTTGTTAGTAGCTTTCCCATGATTGTTCACCACCAATATTTCATTTTTTTGATTTTTGATAGATTTAGTAAGATGGATTTAAAGTATATTCCTTGTCACAAAACTAGTTCTTCTAGTGACTTGGCCCAACTATTATTTGACTTTGTTTGGTGATCCATTGGTCTTCCCACCAATATTTTATTATATCATGACTCACATTTTATAGGACATTTTTGGAATTCCCTTTGGAAAACATTAGGAACTTATCTTAATTTTTCCACCGCCTTTCATCCACAAACTAATGGTCAAACTAAAGTGGTTAATTGCACCTTAGTGCTAAGTATTCACATCTATCATCACACTTCTCCAACCAAGTGGGATTTGAGTCTTAATTACATTGAACATGCATATAAACAAGTAGTTCAATCCTCCATAGGTCACTCTCCCTTTGAGGTATATCTTGGTTTTTATCCTTTGGCTCCCTATGATTTGGCCTTATTTTTTCCTTTTCCATCTACATCACATCTTCAAAAAGAGAAATATAATGCACAAAATTTGTTTATCACTTGCAATATCTCCAAGCCAAAGTCATCCATATTATTTATAAGACTCAAGAAAAGTAGAATCAACATATGGAATATCATTGTGTTCCACACCATTTCTATGTTGGTGATAATATGTGGTTGCATTTGGAAAAATGCTGATTTATGGAAAAAACATATAGTAAAGTCAAACCCATTCAATATGCCCCATAATGAATCATCCAATAGGTGTTTGAGAATGATTCCCAACTTTATATTCAAAATCACTTGGGAATTCATGATGTTTTCAATGTTGATCTTCTTAAACCATATCACAAGTCAACATTGGAAACAAAGATCCTATATAGTTATCATGTAGATATTATTCCTAATGTATGGCCTCCACTTGATGTATTGCATTGTTAACTAGGATGTTGAACTTATTCTTACACTGAGAGGGGGGGTGTGAATCAATATATGATTCATTTTTACTTTATCTAGAAATTCATTAATCTTTCATTAGAACATATATCATCAATCATTCATTAACACATATAAACTCAAATCACAATGCACATATTTTAATGTGGAAACCCTTGTGGAAAAAAACAAAAACCAATCTTTATAAATGTCTCTAGGCACCAACCTATTGTTAAAAATTTTGTAGGAACCAACCTACTAGAGACACCACTCTCCTCAATTGAGCACTAACTCAACAAGATATTGTGAAGGTACCAACATACTACAGACACCAATCTCCTTAGGTGAGCACCAACTCAAGAAGACCTGTATATGCACCAACCTAAGATATTCATATGCAGAGTACTTCTAAATTCACCTACATGATTCATACTACATGTATTTCATAGCATCATCATACTCTTAACTTTCATTCTCTAACACCTCTCTTTGCTTCATACCCCATACATATATTCAAAACCTAGTCATATTTAGCCTTCATGCCTTAGCAAACCTAGTAGGATCATTACCAGAATATAATCCCATACTAAGACATCACAACCTCAAAATAATTTACTTTGGAGCATCATAGACCTTAGTCCTCCATAAAAAACCCTTAAACTCCAAGAAAACGCCTCTTACACACCTTTAAAACCCAAGAATACTCTCCAAATTCTCTTGCACACATTTAGAAACCAAGAATACTCTCCAAATTCTCTTGCACACCTCATATCTCTTATGCAAAACTAAGAATTGATATTCTTGCTTGGATTCTCTTCAAATGCGCACATCTATCCTGTATTTATAGTGTTTATGCGCTCCCTTTTAGGGTAAAGACTGGTTGGGTTTTCTGGTATAAAAATTCATATCTCCTCATTCCTAAGGAGTTATAGGGAGTGTTGTATACTGTTGGAAAGATATTAGAATAATATTTCCAACCATATAATCTATGATGTCATTTGAGCTAGTTATTTAGAGTAAAAATTCCTTCAAAGACAGGGTATCCAAATCGAGCATTAAAAATCCAAAAACAATATTTCTAAAAATATCCATATTGCAATCTTTATCTTGGAGATATGTAGTCTCCCCCTATCTTTGACATAAATGAAAGAAATATTTCCAACATAGGAGACTCACCAGACTTATCAGGGATCCACCACTTACTACCTTTTTTATAAACACACTTATCTTTGGAATCAAGTTGATTGTATTTCTCAACATTAGAAGCAACAATGTTTTCCTTCTCTCCTAAAAGCATTGACCAATGATTCTATTTTTGGGAGGAATGATAGGCATTAGCATATGTAATTAGAACATCACATTTTTATTCATATTGTAGGAGATTATTAACGTGGTTTTATGTGATGAATAATTTTGGTTTCTTATTCTCATGGAGTACTTGAGATCATATCTCTAATTATCTCAATTATTGTGCTTAGTTGCTAGTTATTATGATCCAGATTATTTTATGAATGAAATGAAAGAAGAGATATTACAATGAAATACACAGAAAAATTTCCATAAACATATAAATACAACAATACATGATTTATTTTAATGAAATAAATGCACAGAGACTGTAAAAATACAGAGTTCAACAATCACTTCGAATGGTGGCAGCTTTATCTCTGAGAAGAGATGTGACGACTACACTCATTCACAAGAACATGGTTACAATGAGGCTTTGAAGACCTTTTTATGATAAACATGAATGCCAAAACCCTATACATCCAAAAACCTAACCCTAGGAGATGAAGCACCAAAATTCATGTGGGCCCCGTTGGGGTAAGTTAGTACATTAACTTCCTAGGGTTGTAAATTTTGCATATGATCTATTTTTTAGGCGCATGATAGCTCGTCGGAAAGGTATTTTTGAGAACTACACATTATGCTATAAAAATCTAATGTTGTCTACAGTTTGACTGTGGAAAAACAAAAAAATAATGTTTACAGCACCAAAACGGCCCCGGAGGTACAAAAAGATGTATTGACATGAAAAATTCCAAAATAAGAT
>SNQJ01S0134000.1:17486-33349 GCA_010110895.2 Picea sitchensis
TGATCAAGCGTCTTTCAGTAAATCAACCAAAAACGATGACAATCTAAGCAACGAAAGAAGTGTTTTCACACTTGCAGTTGTGAAAACTGAAATGAAATTAAATCGTAATTGTCGCACAAAATGAGACGAAATGTTTAAAATCAAAATGCGACAATGATTTGTCGTAATACGACAAGGTGTAGGCAGCTTTTTGAGAGTAAGCAAAAAAAAAATGGGTTGGCTGCCAACAATACCAAGGGCCAACAGGCCCCCAACACTCACCTGTGACTCATCCTGAGGCACTTCAGATCTGATCCTTCTGATTTTCTTCAACTTCAGGCTGCACGGAGAAACCTGTACTTTCTTCTCTATCCCTCCCTTCCTTATGCAGACTGAATTTTCTGTGTCTGGTACCCAATTTCAACTGCACCTGGTACCTGGACCCTTTTCCCTATGCTTTTAGTGAGAGTTGAGAGACAATTGGTTTTCATAGTACAGTTTCAACTGGTTTTCGTTCACCAAACCTTCCTTCCATTCCTCATTCAATGTCTTCATCTGTGCATCTCCTCCTTCCATGACATAGACAACCTCATATGGCCCTAGCCAATGTGTTCTGAACTTTCCTGGATGCTTCATGAATTTGTTGTTGTATATCAGTACCAAATCGCCTTGCTTAAATGTCTTCTTCTTGATGTGTCTGTCATGGTATGCCTTTTCTCTTTCCTTTTGTACCTGTTGATGGAATCCTGCAATAAATCTGTCTTCTTCTAGTTCGACCAACTGCGCGAGCCTCTCTTGAATAGCGCCAGTGTCATCTATATCTTTAAAGGCTACGATTCTTAAGCTTGGGACCAAATATTCCATCAGGACAACTACTTTGAGACCATGAACCAACTTAAAGTGGGTTTGCGTTGTTAGCTTCTTGCAAGTGGTTCTATAGGCCCATAGTACTGATGGTACTCTTAAATCCCATTCATCCCTGTTCACACTACAAAGCTTCGTCAGTGTTTTCTCCAAGATCTTATTGAATGCTTCAACTATCTCGTTTGCTTTTGGATGGTAGGATGTGCTCTTCTGATGATGGACTGCAAATTCCTCAGTCAAGGATTCATTGGTCTTATTGATGAAATGTGTACCTTGATCACTCATAAGGATCTTCGAGCATCCAAACCTAGTTATGATGTCATCAAATATGAATTGCACAATTGTAGTTGCACTACAATATCTAACTACTCTTGATTTGGCCCATCTGGTTAAGTACTTTGTCATAGTGATTATGTATCTAGCTCCTGTGTGCTTCCCTGGTGGGTTTATAGGTCCCACGAAGTCACTGGCCCATTTCTCAAATGCTTGTAAGGTCAGTTGTGGTGCTAAAGGGATTTTATCTCTTATAGATGGTTTTCCAACTCTTTGGCATACATCACAGGCTCTGTAATAGTCCTTAGCATCTATGTGTAAGGTAGGCCACTAAAGGACAACTCTAAGAACCTTCTGCACTATTTCTTTTCCTGTGTAGTGTCCTCCTTCGATGCCTTCATGAGATTTTGCGAGGATCAATAGTCGCTCTACCTCCATAACACACCTCCTCAATATCTCTTCAAGTCCCATCTTGTATAGTTGTCCAACTATAAGTGAAAAGTCTACAACACACACTACTAGTTGTTTCTTCTGAGTGATTGTATATTCACTACGTGCCATTCCTATTGACAAGAACTGGAATATCTCCATGAAGTGATCATCAATCTTTCTAATGGCCAGCAATTATGCATCTAACAGTGTATCCTCCAAAATAGCAGGCTCTTCTCCATGTTCCAACCTCGACAAGTGGCCAGGACCTTTGTTCATTCTTCCTGGATTAACCACGATCTCAAAATCATATTCCTGAAATAATAGAATCCATCTGCATATTCTCCCCCCCAACACTGTCTTGTTGACTAGGTATTTCAACGTGGAGTGATTAGTAAACATTTTAAACTATCCTCCCAACAAGTAGTGGCGAAAATTCTACAGTGCATACACCATGACTAACCCTCCTCTCTCAATGGTGGTGTAATTAATCTCAGTTGTTGATAGCTTCCTTCTAGCAAAGGCTAATGGGTGGTCAATGTCTCCAGCTCTCGGTTGTTCTAAAATAGCTCCTAATGCAATAGAGGATGCATCGACATGCACGTGAAATTCTTTTCTCCAATCTGGGAAAACTAGAATAGGCGCAGTAACCATTTCATTAGGTGAAATTTGGTTGAAAAATGGCACGACCAAACCTAATACAAATTCCATGTCATCATGTATTAGCCAATCAAAATTTTCTAAAATTTAAAAGAGGTGCATGTCTTAAACAATTTTTTATTATATAATATGGAGATAATCACATTTTTTTAATAATATATTGTGTATACTCTACATGTGATCTCTACCCCCGCTGCCCAAAATTCAAAATTTTCTTGGCTATGGAGCATCGAATTAATGTACTATCCCATTATGCAATAATTATAATAAATGAAGGAATGGTGTTTTGAATAAATGCATTTACAGGCTTCACATTAATTCTTTGGCACGTTTTCATGCATTGAGGTCAGCTAAGACAGAATAGTTGTATTATTGAATTAAGTTGGTTGTTTCTACTTCTTTGACCGGAAATCAATAGTTGTTGATACCCGGAAATCCATCAGGTTATACTGCTATGTCTTGAATGAAGTGCCAACTAGACAAAGATCTTGGATTTGAGTTGTAAGGGATTTCTCCTTTCCTCGATATTGGGGTTGTGATTGAACAAGACGAACAACAACTTGAATCGTTGAAATGTGATTTCAGATTGTGGGACTGATTTCTCCGTTTTCCTATGGATGTTGCTAGAATCAAAATTGTGGTTGTTTATAGAACTCAACTTGAACTATTGCAGTTATGAATCTAGCTTTGGTGGATTAGGTAGCTTTCTTTTCAATTGTTTAACTAAGAAAGATTCAAAATTTGTTGAAATCATGGACATTTTCCAAGAATTTCTAGAGACCAGCAAGAAATAACATTAGCGATTTCTCAAATTCATCCTTCAGGAAACATATTGGAAGTCATTTCTGGCATAGAAAAATTCAGGATCCATGAAACAAGTCTGAATCATCAAATTCAATAGTTTATTGAAGTCTTTACCTACCTTCACATTTAGCAACAAATTCCACATAAAACAAGGTACTCATTATTAAATTTAATAAACATTTATTTAATATTGTTGAAGATGAAGTTTCTATGTTTGAAATTAGTACTCTCAACCAGGAATTCCAACATGTCATCACTATTGAATACAAATTTTATCATCACCATAATTTTCCTTCACCGAGAAACCCTAATTTTATGCCAACCCAAAATTGTAGTTCTCCTACAAGCCCCATGTCCTCATCACCTCGCTCCAAAAACCTTAATTTCACTTCCCATTAATCCCCTACCACAAATATATGGTGTCCCTTTGATCTGAATTGCAGTCACTCTATTGCAAAGTATCGAGTCCTTCATCACTCTACCCCTTCCAAAGTGTGACTTATTGATCACTCATATTTAGAATATGAAGAATCCCTCCTTGAAAATTCCTCTCCTTCGTATTGAAAGGTGGTATCCTTACCAAATGATATAACATTTGATCCATCCCTCATTCTTCTCATGGAGCACACTATCTTATCTCGCATCTTCCTCTTAACCCATTCCTACCAAATTGAATACTAGATAGACACATTTATCATCGATAATGGAAATCAAAAGAATATGGTTTCTCGAATCCTTTCTCAACATCTTAATTTCCCTGCCACACCTCACCCTTCCCCCTACCATTAAAGTTGGGTGCAATAGAATGGACCTCGTTTAGTTTTCCACCAATGTGGTGCCATAAAATTTTCAAATGACCCCTTGAAATATATTGTAGTTTTTGATGTCTCACCTATCAATTAATACAACCTCATCCTAGGCCTCCCCTACCAACAACAATGCCATTTTATCTACAATGTTCAACAGAATATCGTTTCTTTACCCCTCACCAACAACCTGACCAATTCCAACACCTTAGCATCAACAAGCTATTTTCCCTTCATATTTTCCCTACCCCTCCCCAGGCTTATTTATACATTGTTCACCCTACCCCACATGTTCTGACAACTTGGATGCCACCCCACACACTTGTTCTTCCATTTAACCAACCTATTGTTTCTCTTCTCCTATTGATTTCTCTAGAAAATCACCTGTAAGTCAATACACTTTTGGTTGTACCTTGGTGGAAAGTTTATACAATACATTGCTAGATTCCACAAGGTGTATAGTTTTCAGTGCACAATGGCTCAATTCTCAACCTCGACAACTCCTTTTTTCCATAGAAGCATCTTGTATGATGCATATTCATTCAAAGTAAACTGTCATACTCTAACTGTCATCTACCTCCTTTGCTCGAATTATCCTTGAGATCTTCCTATAGTACCATATAGCTATTCCACAGATCATAGATGCAACTACTACATATGGATCAATTTATGGCATCATAGCCACATAGCCACCACATACACACATAGCTAGATCATCAACTCAACAACACTAGTTCCCACCCCACTTAGACATGATTTTCTCTAGTTTTCTCAAAACTACCACATTCATATTTTTTTATAGGTGTGCCCCATCAACATAGAAACATACTTTCCACTCTTTCTATGATCTCCAACCATGAAGATAAAATTCTAAGAATTCCCCATCCTACTACATCTACAAACTCTATCAAACACTTATCATCTTCTTCATTGGAAGAAATCAACATTTTCCCTCTCATCCAAGTGCAGCCAGAGCTATAGAATATTTATAATCATAGGAATACCCTTTACTGCTATCCTACTCTATCACAAAGATGTATTTTAGCTCCCTCTTGGTTTCATATAGGGTTTATCCCAACACATGGCACAAGTATGGTTCTCAATATATTAATTTGAGGGATATATTATATTTTTGGCCTATAGTTTCATAGGAAAAACTAGTATTGTCTTTGTGTATCTACAAGAATTGATGGTTGATTCAGTTATTCCCTTAGAAATGATTGATTTTGATTGAGACACAACCCAATACCATGCTCAATGAACTTATCTCAGGGTGAGGAGTATGTGCTAGAATATGAAAACATTAGGGGAAATTTGGTTGAAAAATGGTCCTACCAACCCTAATACAAATTCCAAGTCATCATGTATTAGCCAATCAAAATTTTCTAAAATTTAAAAGAGGTGCATGTCTTAAACAAATTTTTATTATATAATATGGAGATAATCACATTTTTTTAATAATATATTATGTATACTCTACAAGTAATCTCTGCCCCCGCTGCCCAAAATTCAAAATTTTCTTGGTTATGGAGAATCGAATTAATGTGTTATCCCATTATGCAATAATTATAATAAATGAAGGAAATGGTGTTTTGAATAAATATTAATGCATTTACAGGCTTCACATTAAAAACATTCTTTGGCGTGTTTTAATGCATTAAGGTCAGCTGGGACGGAAGTGAAATCCCTATATGCACTTGTTCAGAGGTTTAGAGGTTGCAGAAAGGTGCACTGAAGGAGCACAATTTTACAGCTGGAAATCCACACTCTATTGTTGAGCTAAGAAAGATTCATTGTCACTACCATACAGGTCGAGGGTTACTATAGTTCTTGTAGATGTTGCTTGAGGGTTTGGTGGGTTGTTCCAACTTTGAAAGGAGGTTCTGAGGTGTCATTCCATCCCTAGAAACCCTTGTGAGGAGGGTCAAACCTTGCAATTGCTTCTTGGAGAAGGGTTGAACCCTAGATCTGGTAGCATAGTGAAGACCAAGGACAAAGGGGAGTTGACAGAAGGACAACAAGGGCATTATGGAGGACTGGAGTGTATTTCTATTACAAACTGCTGCTATAATAACAAACAAATTGCAGGTAATTGAATTATGTGACCAAATTCGGGTCAGAAAATCCCACTCTCTTTGTTACTAGAAAACCTTCACTTTTCTTTGCACTGAACCTCATGACATGCGTTTTTTTGTTTTTTTATTAGTTTTTCATGCTTAGAATAGTTGTATTAGGGAATCAAGTTGGTTGTTTCTACTTCTTTGACCAAAAATCAATAGCTATTGATACCCTAAAATCCATCAAGTTATATCGCTATGTCCCGAACAAAGTGCCAACTAGACAAAGATCTTGGATTTGAGTTGTAAGGGCTTTCTCCTTGCTTGGATATTGGGTTGTGATTGAACAAGGTGAACAACAACTTGAATCGCTGAAATGTGATTTTAGATTGTGGGTCTGATTTCTATGTTTTCCTATGGATGCTGCTAGAATCAAGCTTGTGGGTGCTTCTAGAAATAAACTTGAACTATTGCAGTGATGAATCCAACTGTGTGCTCAACATCATTTAGAGACCAATGGATTTTTTTATCAATCAAAGTTTTTTCATTTGTAGCAAGGGCAAGTGGGTTCAATTTTATCTTTAGATGGTGAGAAACAACCAATAGGATGGCATCTAGCATTTGGGTTCACACCCCAAACTAATACAATGGTTACTGGATAGGGGTAGTTTTCTCCTATTCCACCTAGATGCACCAAGCATGGGGCCTCCTACTTTCCAATTGCCAGCAATCAAAACCTAGAGGGAGAGTATGTTCCTTGAAAGGCCTGGTCAACCAGAATGTGAGTTCTACATAAAGACCGGTGACTACAAATTTGTCATGACATGTACATACTGTCATTCTAAGGAGAGGATCATACCCACACCAAACTATGTGCTCAATCCCCTTGGTCTACCCTTATGATCTGTAAGATTTTGCTTGTTTCTTCCACCTTGTTCTGTTTTAATTTTTCTTTATAGAATTGGAAGTAGACCATTCACTTGATCTTTCTTTGATGTTGATAATGTTTAATGTTCTTTAAATTTGAAATATTACGTTGTTGCATGGCATTCCATGTTTCTATGCACTTGTTGTGGACGAAGTTTAGTAGTCTTACCTTTTAATCCCGTTCTCCTACTTAAATAGTAAATATTCAAAACTTCATGACAAGAGTCTTAGTGGTGCATTTAAAAACTCCTTTTGTAGGCACCCTTGTTACAGGTCTGAGATATAAAATGAAGAGTTCATTTTTGTCTGAAGCTTAGAAGTAGTTTTAAAACAATGAAAATAACACTTCACCTTAAATATGCAGTTCTCAATGACGCATGTTTCCTTTGATGAGAAAGCATAGTTGATTAGTAGAAGGATCAGATGCTTTCTTGAGATACTTTAGCTTAGAATAGGTTAACTTCAGGTCTTAAGGAAAAATAACTCTGTGAGTAGTATAAGGACCTGAATGCCTGAAATGAAGATACCTCTTTGAGAAAATTTGGAGGTGAAACTTTAACTTTCACTACTTATATTGCTATATAAGTTTTATATTCTTAACCTGACTTAAGGTTGGACTGAACAATTGATGTGCTTGCTCAGTTTTGGGTATATACCCAATGGAATTGCATTACTATTTATGTTAGTAAAATTCCTTCTTTCTAGGTTGCATTTGTTTCCCCTAACATTGTACTATTCTCTAGTTCCTTCTTTATGTAATTTATAATCTCAGTGTGAAATTTGTGGATCATTTGATTAAACAGGGTGGCCTAACGTGCATCGTCTTCACTCGTTATGGTATCTGCAATTTTGGACCAATATGCAAAATTGATCAATCCATAGGACACTTGAATTATTGTCAATCAATCTCTTTGCCAATTGATATTCCAGTTAGTCATCACCTGATAGGATCTCGATTGGTTCTTCTTGCTTCATCTTCTTTATCTTTCTCTGGTGGAGAAAAGTCTATCGAGTTCTCTTCTACATCAGAAATTCATCAACAACCCTTTGGTGTTGAAAATTTAGGCATATATTCATAGTGTTCCACTTCAAGAAGAAAAGTGGGCTTTTACATTTTTTGCAAGGTTGAAAGAGACCACTCATTTAAATGTAAATGAACTGTCTATCCTGTCAACTATGTGCATAAACCGGGCTAACATTGTTTGTTCAGGACATAGGTTATTGGACAACTAAGTGCAAGATAATTTATTTCTGAGAGTTGTTACCAGATCTATTTTGAATTTGGTGGACATTATGAAGCTCTTCATAATTCTCAAAGTCCCCATTCTATGTTGATGAGGCTGGATAAATTACATTCTAAATAGAAATTTTATTAGTCTTTATTTCTTGTCGTGAAGAGGAGATTCTCTTCCATGTTGATTGGAGTAAACATTTATCTTTTTTTTTTTTTGGGTAGACTTATTAAACCCCTTTACCCTTAATAACCATTCATTTTTCCATATCCGTGTGCAGTCTGAACAATAATTCTCTTGTGAGGCCTGGTTTTATTTATTGTTCATTTATGTCTCTTTCATCCTATTGTTTGTGCTAGAGTTAGTCCAGTATTTATTGTTGCATGTTCAAATGCATCCTCAGTTCCCTTTCACCATGTTTATATTCTACCATTTGACTTTTATATCGTGATTTTGGTTTAATTGGTTTGTACATTACTTTGAGAAACCAATATCCATTGAGAGTTATATTCGCATATTAATTTGGGGAATTCCTATAATTCTTGGTTCTCTAGTTTCTCTTAATTTATATGATCTTATTGTCCATTTACATAATTGACCTTTCATCAGATTCCATTTTGTGTTCAAGCCACGTAATTTCACCTCTATTTACTGGTCATCATCCTTCCTTCTAGCTATTGATCTGTACAATCTACATGCTATTGTTTTATTTTATTTTCATTATGAAATGCACCTACAAATTACTTAAGTCTAGCATGTTTTTCAATGTCTACAATATTTTATATAATTCTTTAGTTGTATATAGCTCCTCCTCCAACAAAGGGGGAGGAAATTGATACAAGAAATTTCCTCCTAAAGAGTAGGAGCTTTATACAGGTTGCTATTGTTCAAACATTCATAAGGCTTGCGAGTTCCTTGTTTCAAAGAAACTTCCTTCTGGTAGTTGGGCAGAAAATTATCTTTCATGACAAAGATAAGGTTTATACACATGTGAAAGGTGGAATATCACACATAGTAAACACAGGTGGAAAAGCACATGGAAATTTGAGTGTTCAAGACCTCAAAATTAGCAGTCAACAGTGGATCAAATCCATATTTGAAAGCACTCAACAAATTTCGAGGAAGCAATTTCAATAATTCCTAGATTTCCTGTCACACACTCAACCTTGTCTAATTAGATCGAATATTTCCATATTTTATGTTACCAATGGCATATTCAAATCCACCTTCCCAAACAGAAGATCTAAACAAACACTCAGTAGTCTGAATTAGAACTTATCATTTCAATAGTTTATGACTTATTTGAATTTTTATTTGTTTAATAATTAACTATATTCCTAAAATCAGTAATATTTATGTAACGTTCACTCCATTTGGCTTCCAAGTTGGTCCTACGGGATAATCCCATTAGGCTTGGCACAACAAAACTCCTTTAAACCTTTTTTTCACCTTAACATTGATTGCTATCATTTCTCTTGTTGCTAAGATAAATAACTAGATTTGGCCAAGGGATGTGCCTACTATCACAAACTCATCATTGCTGCCAAATAGAAGTATGAAAAAATTTATTTTTAGAAGAATCCCCAGGCTTTGTTGATCCTGTTGATGTAAAAAAACACCTTAGTCATCTTTAAATATCATAGACTGTGGTTTTATAACTTATTTCCAGCCAGTTTCAATCCCTATCCTACCTTTTTAAATCCCTATTTCATATGTATCCTACCTATTGTTTTCTGATTCAAGCCATATCCCTACTCCCTCTATAATCAATTTATGAAATTATCGTTCCTTATTTTCATTTCCAATTATAAGGATGTTAGGATTTTTTGGGCAGTGTTTGTTGATTACATATGTCTTGTAGCTCCTATTTTTGGCTTAGGTATTTCAACCTAACCTTTCTAAAATCCCTAAGAAACAAACCTAAAAGATAGGGGGATTCACGATCCTTGTTGTTGTGTTCACTGCAAAGAAAATGATGAATCTCTCTCACTCATTACTTCCACTTGTTCAGGAGGTATAGGATAATACTTCATTTATAAGGAGATTTCATTTTCCTTCTATGATGGTTCTCAATGTGGAACAACCTTTGATGCTCGGGCATATTTATACATTAATGGATGTAAGGGGAAAGGAGTCTTGAGAAGTGTTTTGAATTTGTCGCTTAAAAGTTTTCTATTGAAGGTGGCTTCATAAGAATAAAACATTTTTTCAATATTTGATTTCAATGTTGAAAGAAATGTAGCAAGAATGAATATCACGATACTATAGAGTAACAAACTATCCTTCTTGTTCAATTATGTTGGTTACATTGTTGTTCAATGTAGAATTTCTATACTCTTGTTTAATTCAGTTGCTGATGATTTTATTTGATTCCCATACAACAATCCCATAAAAGTCAATATAGGAATTCCATTTTAGTTAATTTGAAATGTTGTTGAATTGAATTTCTTGTTAACTTTTTCCTATGGATCCTTGGTTTTTTTCTTGCAGTGAAATGGGAACTCGTAGATCTTCAGGAAAGTTGGAAACTATTATAGTTGAGAATAAAAAGGATGAAATGGGTAAGAGGATCATGTTACGGGTGTCCATTGGATTTTGGGTTACTTTGCAACCATCAAGGAATCGAATTTGGGAAAAGAAAAGAAGACTAGACGATTAAAAATGTCATTGGAAAAGTGTAGTAATGGCATTTAAGCAGAGCCAACATGGTGAAAAGGTGGAGAAGGTGCTTATAGATCATGTGTATGATTGCAAGGACATACTCAAAGAGTTTGTTGCCAAACACGAAATTTTCCTCAAATTGGACTAAATTGTAAGGGCTCGTCATTTTGTAAGCATTGAAGTTTTTTTTCTTTTCTTTTTTTTAATTTGGGATTTGAGTATTAAAATATGAATGCCCTAGCTTAGATGGATACTTAATGTGGTTTATTTTTTTTATGTGTAGATTTGTGCATTTCTGATTTTGAATAATGGCAGCCTGTGGAGAGTATTACCAGTATTTTACGTGTTTTCCATTCGCAAATAGGAGAGATACTCTATGAGGGAAATAATTACATGTCATTGAGGGAAGAAGGGGTTTGGTTTTATAAGTATGATTATTTTCTTCCACGCAGTAAAAGGGTTGGACGAATTGAAGAATCCAAGTTACCTACACTTCGTGAAATCGGCTTACCAAATTCTAATCTGACATTAATTGATTGCATACGTTCAAAATTAATTCTTGAAATTCAATCTGGTATGCAGGAGAAGGGTGGTGCATGTGATCATTTTGGTATGCACTTACCATTTTTGGTTTTTTTTGAAGTGTTCAAGGAAGAGGACTCTATTTGAATGACTAAGAAGACATATTCTTGCAGAAACCCCTCTGACATGTTATTATCCAACTTATTTTACTCTGGATGGAATACAAGATTACATGGTGTGAATGGAGAGAAATTAAAATGTGTGTTGAGTGTTTTAGGTAATGTTTTACAATTTTGGTTTTTCCTTTTCTTTGACTTTCAAAATGTTTGACATCACTTTCTAACTATTTTTTCATTCTCTTTAACCTATAGATATTCAATACCATGACAAACTCTCTATGTTTCTTTTAAGTTTCGGCGTTTTAGGAAGATAAGGGAGAACATGGATTGGATTTGGATGCCAATAGAGAAAGACAATGATGATGGAACTCATTCTCCTCTAATATCCATTGATGTTTTGAAGGATGGTGCACATTTCAAAACATTGTACATGGAAGAAAACTGGAATTTGTTTGAAGTTAGAAGACTCCTTGAATTCGAAGAGGAATTGAGCCTTGAGGAAGACCTCTATTTTATTCACAATGGAAAAAGGGTGAGAATTTGACAGTTTATGTATGTTTCTTCATTTTATAAACATAGTTTATTACTTACATATTAATGATTTCTTTCAGATGGATTGGTAAAAGACCAGAGAAAAGCATCATGTGCAAAAGTTATGTTCATCCCCATACATTAGAAATTAGAGGAACATGACACGAGGTGAATCCTCTCCAACCATATGTTAGGAAACTCTTCTGACCTTAGTTGTGATCTCTATATTGTAGAACTAATTTTTAAATTTCCCACTTCAATTTATTTTGGCAAGAGAGGGTATGATTTTGTTCAATAAGCTTTTTTCACATAATTTGTATTACTTGTTATTTATTACTACATTTCTAGGACAATATTTGATGAAATTCAAGTGTTTTAACTCAACCTCTTTTCATCACATGTAAAGGGAAATAAATGGAAAATCAGATGGACTTTCAAAGGTTGGTCTACAGTTGGAGAATGGATAGTGGCATATTCAAGAGCTTAAGGATAGCCAACACTCTGCATATTTTCATCCCACTTTGTTTTGAGATTATTCTAGATGGAGGAGTATATATTGATGTTGATGTAACGGGGATTTAGGAGGGTTACTGGTTTATTTTGATTATCTATATGGAAAATTGTTAAAACCTTTTTGATAATTCTAAGTTTAGAACTTTGAGTGTTTTTCAGAGACTAGTTTTTTGCTCCCTTGTGGAAGCCAACATTTGTAATATTCTATACTATCAAGAAAATTCCATATGGGAAGTAGTTATTTCTGTTGAAATAATGTAACTACAAAGAGTATTCTTATTATTATTTGATATATTATTCATTGGATCAATCCCCATTGTGGATTGATCATGTTGGCTATTGTAATAGGACCAAATCCCATTTTGTGGATTGGTCAAATGATAATTATAATAGGCAGAATAAGAAGTCATCCCCAACAGATATTAAAGAGGCCCCAGAAAATATTAAAGGTGGTTATAACCACCCAGTTGGAGAAGTCGTCCCTACCATTGAAGAGACACTTCACACGTGCCAGTTTAATATAAATAAGGAGGCTAGCGCCTCACTTAGACACACAACTCACTTGCTCATTGAGAGACAAGTTTCAGATCTACTGTTAGAGAAAAAGGAGAGAGAGTAGTGCATATCTGGGAGAGAATCTTCTGCATTAGTTTAAGAGATCTCTTGGCATTGTATTGGCTATCTATATTAAAGAAGTTTTTCTAGGTTTTCTTCCCCTAGAGGGTTTCCCAGGATAAATGTTGTGTCTCTTGTGATCGTGTATTTCTTAGTCATATTGGATTATGCTATTGTTATCTAATGAAATTCAAAGATCTATAACAATGGCTTAAACATTAACATGGTATCAGAGCCAAGCTGAAGGAAGCATCTTTCACAAGAGTGAAAAACGTCACTATTGTCGTAAATGAAAATTAGGGTTTTTTTATGGTGAATCTTTTCAGCCCCAAAACCATCTAGAAAAGTGTGGTGTCCCCTAAGGATCACTTTGACACTCTCAACACACCTTTTCAGTGTCTGGATCTCCTAGAAAGTGAAACCCTAGTTTCACAAAGTACCAGAAGTACCAGAAAACCAGTGTACCAGAAGTACCAGAAGTACCAGAGTACTAGAGGTACCAGAAGCACCAGTCCAGAAATTTGAAGATCAAATTTGGAGGAGAAAAAGATGACTTTTCTCAGATCCAAACACACCAGGCTACTCACCTCAGCCAAGCGCACCTCTTGGTCAGTTTAGATTTTGATTTTGAGCACTTTCATGTTTTGGTCATTTTCCTAGCTCCAGGTAAAGATGTCTGCAAGCGTTAAGCTTGTTGACAAGCTAGAAAGAGTGAAAAAATTACGCTCCTGGAAGTATAGGATTGGCCTTATTCTTGAAGAGAATGACCTAGCAAGATTCATCAAAGAAGAAGTATCAAAACCCGTCGATGCTGCAGAAAAGGAAAAGCATCAAAATGACACAATCAGGGCCAAAAGAATCATTGTAGATTCAATCAAAGACCACCTGATTCCTTATCTGTCATCTAAGAAGACTCCAAAAGAAATGTTTGATGCCTTGACTAGGCTATATGAAGGAATGAACATAAAAAGAAAGATGAATCTAAGAACTCAACTGAAGAATACAAGGATGCAGAAAGGAGAAACGATTCAAGAATACTTCTCTAGAATCTCAGAATTCAAAGAATAACTATAAGCTATTGGAGACACCATAGATGAAGACAAACTCATAATGATGGCCCTAAAGTGTCTCACAAGACCTTGGGATGAATTCATCCAAATGATATGTGCCAGAATAGAGAAACTGAAGTTTGATAGTCTATGGGAAGAATGCATCCAAGAAGAAACAAGAGTAGCGAATCGTGAAGCATTACGAGCAAGAGATGATGATCAAGCCCTAGCTACTCACACCAAAGGAGGAAGGAAGAAACCCTACTTCCAAAAGGAGACTCATAAATAGCCTCAAAAATCAAACAAATTCAATCATAAAGAATCTCATCCAAGGAGATTTCAGAAGAAAGGACAACGAAAGGAAAGGGACTACTCATCTGTACATTGCTATCATTGTGACAAGATGGGACACATTGAAAAGTTTTGTCCAACAAGACGAGAAGAATACAAGAGAAAACATAAGATGCTCCATGCCCATGTAGTCGAAGATGAAGAGCCACCTGCAAAGATGATAAGGGAGCAGATCAAAGACCATGTCTTGATCTCGGCCCTCTTAGGATCTATAACACCCAAAGAGGACACTTGGCTCATTGATAGTGGTGCATCTAAGCACATGACGAGACAAAGAAAAATTCTCTCTTGTATCTCAAAAAAGAAATTTTCTCAGAAAGTGACACTTGGAGATGATTACCAATATCCCATCAAGGGAGTGGGAGAATCAAACCATAAACTAAATTTAGGGAATTCACTAAAAATGAAGGACATACTATATGTACCAGGCTTGAAGAAGAACCTACTCTCCATTTCAGCTTTAGAAAAGAAAGGCTTTAGAGTTGCCTTTATAGATGGAGAAGTTCTTATGTGGGCTAAAGGAGAAACCTTAAATGAAGCAATCATCATTGGAAGTGAACAAAATAGATTATATAAACTAATGGGTCACTCAGAGGCTGCCATGACCCATGCCATTGAAAACTCATGTGAACTTTTGCATAGAAGGTTATCCCACATCAACTACAAGGCACTACCATACATATGAAAAACAGTCACAGGTTTACTAGAACTCAATGGTAACCATAAAAGCATATGCAATGGATGTTCACAAGGGAAGAACATCAATAACCCATTTCTGAAGAGGGACAACAAGACATAAGGAGTCCTAGAACTCATTCATTAAGATGTATGTGGACCAATTCCATCATCCTCCATTAGAAGGTATGTATATTATGTATCATTCATTGATGATTACTCTCGTAAAAACTGGATCTATTTCTTGAAATCTAAAGATGAAGTGTTCAACAAGTTCAAGGAATTCAAACCCTTGATAGAGAACCTTTCTGAAAGGAAGATTAAGATACGCAGGTCAGATAATGGAGGAGAATATACCTCAAAATATTTTGTGAACTTTTGCAAAGATGTTGGGATCAAGAGGTAACTCACTAATCCCTATAATCCCCAACAAAATGGTGTAGCTGAACGAAAGAACATAACCATAATGGAAGCTATGAAGACTATGATCCATGATCAAGATCTTCCTATGTGCTTATGGGCAGAAGCAACAATGCCAGTTGTATATGTGCAGAACCGATTGTCCCATAGTGCACTTGGGCTCAAGACACTGGAAGAGATGTTCACCGGAAAGAATCCAGAGGTAAGCCATCTCAAAATATTTGGTTGTCCAGTGTTTATTCATATACCTAAATAAAAGAGAAACAATATGGACCCTTCAGGAAAGAAGGGAATATTTGTGGGATACTGTGAGGTCTCCAAGGCCTTCAGAATCTATATACCAGGTCAACATCACATTGAGATCAGCAGGGATGTG
>SNQJ01S0134002.1:6263-32177 GCA_010110895.2 Picea sitchensis
TGGAACGACATCAAACAATTGGATCAAGGTAGGCTTCTTCCTCGTATTGCAGATTAGTTTATATAGCACATGTTGGAATTGAGTTGATTTTTGCAGTCATACCTGTTTGTTGTGGTTTACCCTTGGCCATAAAGATTTTTTCCCTTGTAACACTTGCCCCATTGACCAAGACTACAAAAGAAACCGACATAACACAAGCCATTATCCACCTTACCATACTAAGATCAAAACCAACTTGCAGTAGGAGAATTCTGAGATATAACTAGGAAACTCGATCATAAGCCATTGTCAGATCAATTTTAATGATCTAAACTAGTTTCTTGAATGCTTTGATAGAGTGTATGCCCTCTTGAGCACATCGTATAGCTTTTTGTATGATCCTTCCCTGCACAAACCCAAATTTCTCTTGTGTAATAGCGTTTGACAGAATTGGCTTGATCATGGATGCTATAATTTTAGCCATTATCTTATAGATCTTGTTGCAAAGAGAAATCGGTCTGAACTCTTCAAAAGAGTTTGGATAATCAAAATTGGGAATCATTGCTAGGAACATTGAGTTAATGCTTCACAAATATCTACCCAATCTACAAATCTCTTCCAGAACACGGAGAAGGTCTGTCCCTATTATATCAAAGAAGTCTTTGTATAAATCCACATTCCAACAGTCTGGACCAGGGCTTTTGTCCCTCTTGAAGCTAAAAATAGTTTCTAGTAGTTCCTCCCTTGAGATTGCATGAAAAATATCTCAATTATCTTCTTCCTCTAGCAATCTAGGAAAAAAAGGATAACAATTTTAACAATTCTGCCACATTTGCATGCAGAGGTTCCTTGTATAAATTTTCAAAATGATCTACTCCAAGCACCCCGAGATTCTAGAAACCTCGAACCTTGTTACCCTCAACATCCTTTAACTCCTAGATTGAATTGTAGTTGCGCCTGTGGTTGGAAAAGTTTTGAAATAATTTTGAGTTTTTGTCTCCGACCGATAACCACAGTGCTCGACTTTTCAACCTCCACGTTTTTTCTTGCTCCATGAGAATAGTATATTGCTTAGCTTCCAAGAGACGAAGATTGTCCAAAGACTCCCGTGTACCCTGTCCATCTTGAATGTGCTTGTGAAATCTTCCAACTCGAGTTCAATATGGTGTATATCCATATCCATTGCTTTCCTCCTCTCCTTTAAGAACATGTAGCGAGGTGACGAATTGTGAGCTAGCCATCTAATTAAACTCTGCCATAAAGTGTTTCCAGTTGGCCCTGACTAAAGCATGAAATTTATCTAGTTCTTCCCATGCATAATTGTATTTGAAGGGAGAATCGGGCTTCCCTAAGGATCTGTCAATTTCAAGGTAAATTGGAAAGTGGTCAAAGCACCTAACACTCCCAACCGACGCTTGAACTATACCTGCATTTTGAATGATATTATGATGGACTAGAAAATGATCCAATCTCTTTGAAATCCCATCTGGTTCTCTTCTATTGTTGCTCCAGGTGGGCGACATAGCGATATGTTATGCATCAAACAAGACCTGTTAGTTCAAATTTATTAAGGAAGAAATTAGCTAGAACATCCTCTCTGGAACATGAACTACAAATTTCCTCCCAACTCGTGGTGAGATTCAAATATCCGCCAATGATTAATGTATCTATTTGGATGCAAGAGGAACCCAACACCATGTTCTAGTATTCTTCGTGACCTAGATAGGGCCCATAAATATTTAGTAGTGAGAAGGAACGATCCAATCTTTTACTGAAACAAAGCAGACTCGAGAGAAAAACAATTTAAAAGGACAAAGTTAGTATTGAACCCCATAATCAAAGCACCTAAAAGGCCCAATGCATCATTCCCCATAAATGTCCAACTTGGCAAGATCTTGACCAACTCTTCAATGATTGGATTGGATGGGCCCATCAACTCTTGGATAAAGATCGCATCCTTCTTATCAAGGTTCACCAGTCGCTTGAGGGAAAGCTTTTTGGTCTTCCCCCCTAGGGCATGCATATTAACTAAGAGAATTTTAATGTGAAAGGCACAAGGGGGTTATGTCCTGCTCTCTAAGTACCCTTGAGACAAGTTGTTTGCTCCCCTGTGAGACCTCTCGAGAAGCCTACTCCCTGGCATGCTTAATGGCATATTTCCGACCGACTCTGGCTGGACCCAAATATTTGTAAAGGTCAGAAACCAAACCACCTGAAGGGAATTAAACATAAGAATGGGGCCTAGGATATAGGTCGTATGGTTCCCTCCCAGAGGAAGAGGACGGGGAACCCGACCCACCCGACTTCGGCTTGAGAATACTTCTCTGATTAGTTGTGTTAGGGATCCTAGTCTTGACTGCCCCTGATGATTCCTAATCCAAAAAGGATCCATGGAAGGATAAGAATAACTCAGAACTCACAGAGGTAGCTCAGAATGCTCATAATGGCTTCAACAAACAAAGAAAGGGAAAAAAGTCAAAGTTCCCAAAACTCAATGAAAATGGCATGATCGCGAAGAGTGTGTCGCAAGGTTTCTAACGACGCAAACGGCTCGTCAAACAAAGTTACGGTTTGAAATATATTTGTAGTTAAAGATGCGGTCAACCATGACCAATCAACCGGGGACACATCATCGTTCGTACTGCTGACATCGACAACTGACATGGCAGGGTGACTTCATTGTACAGATGTTGATGTGATCATGCCATGTGTCACCCACCAGTGGAATTTTTAGGGGTCCATATGGACCAATAGAAAAGTGCCACGTGGCATCCCCAGGATATGCCACGTAGCACCACCCAGGGAGTGCCACGTGTCAGTACGGAAGTGACGGGGCGAGCCACGTTAGCATAAGAGAAAGAAAATTAGCAGGCGCCACGTGGCACCACCCAGGGAGTGCACGTGTCAGTTCGAAAGTGACATGGTGAGCCACGTCAGCATAAGAGAAAGCGAATCAGCAGGTGCCACATGGCCCAATAATGGGGCGACACATGGCATCCCGAGAATGCCTAATGTTAGCCCGTGAATGATTTTGTTTAAAAAAAAGAATTGGTAGGTTCGCCAAATCTGGTGGACCACGCCAAATCTATATAGTCGTTAGCGAAGCTACTAGCGGGCCGCTAAACATAGCGGAGGTTCAAACAATGGATAAATATATATGTTAACCACTACCAAAAAAGGAGTACGGCGGGTTCGACCCTGGAACCTCCAGCTAGTACAAAGCCTTTAAAACTCTGCTCTAACCAATGCGCCAAGGGGTGTGCCTTGGTACATCCACCACCTTTAATATTTAAGAATGTGTATTTGGCCAGAGCCGAGGGGAAGGCACGCGACCACACTGTACAATCCGACACAAATTTCGAGATAGAGGTTGTCATAATTGCAAGTACATAGGGCACAGAGACCAAGACAATATTTCTCTTGGGCCTGGGAGTGCCATAGTCGGATCAGAGCATGGAGACAGTCATTTTTGGGTAATTCGACGCCATGAATCCAATGGTGATGTTTATTTTCTGATCTGAGCATTATTTGTGCAGCTTGATTTCAGAATGAGGTATATTCATGTATTTGCCAAATTTTTTGCTGAGTTAATAAAAGAGCCTACCCATTTGAGAGCAGGACTCAGAGATGTATTCCACCAGGGATGAACTCCGTTATCAAGTTTTTGTGTTAAGATATGATGTTTATGTCTCTTCATTTCTAAGTTTTCCCTTCTTTAATGGTGCGCATTAATTTGTGGTCATTTAATACAATTCTTTATAAGTCACAATGAAAAGATCCTGGATCAATTCCCCACCAAGAAAGGACACAAAAATGGGATGAGGACCCCCCTCCCCCCCCCACAGATGTGCAGACAATAGGTTCATACATGGCAAAAAGTAAACCCTATATAGGAAAAACATCTTGTGAATCAAGAGGATGGGGTTGGGAAGGCTTTGACTTACCTGTTAAATGCTTGTTTTGTCTGTTATCTATCCAAATTGCCTCCAGATTGGACCATGGCGAAGGGGAAAGGTTGAATTCGACACATAGACCTTCCTTTGATAGACCTTTCCCAAACATACACGACCCCAAATCATTCTTCTCCATGAAGCCTTTCTCTGACTCATCCACGTAAGCTTTTAATGGGAAGTCCTTCGAACCCACAAGGATAGGTTCCATACTTGCCTTTTCCCAACCTAGCTTGGACACATAATTATCACATTGTTGAGTTAAGGGATTGTGATTGGATGAAACCTTAGAAGCCAGTTGATCTGTTGTAGTGTGCTCATAAACTAAATTTGCATTTTTAAGTTGAAAACTGTGAACACAATCCTTCACTACATGTCCCACTTTGTGACAACGAACACAATGAAACAAAACGTTAACATAATCTAAGGATTGCATGTACATTCTATCTCCTAACACCAGGTCAATATAATCATAAAGCTCATTTCTAAGATCCAGGTCGATCAGGATCTCAGTGACCGTGGGAACTCCACGAGATTTATACCAGTCATCTGACGAGATAAAAGAACCCAAGACTTCTCCAATTGACTTAATCCCACTGTCATTCCAAAAATCCAATGACATGTATGGTTACTTAATCAAGGTTGGCCAACTCGTCATCATCTCCTCCTTGGCATTGAATAAAGGGTGTTAAAGCTTAGTTGCAAGAAGGTGCCTACCCCGGTACCTACCAATGACTAGTTCAACAATATGCGCCACCCTAAGGTCCTTGCCTACCACCATGGAAATTCCACTACCTCTCGATTTCACCAACTCCCCCCCGCCCCCCCAACCAAGGTTTGTTTGGAAACTAACATGATGGGATACCCTGAATGTTCTCAACCTCTAACTTGCCTCCAAGCGAACCTAGTCCAGGAATGCTTATAGCCAAATCAACTCCCTCTACGCAACCAGGAGGAGACTTTGGTCCATCTAACTGCTCAATACGAAAATGTGAATGTTGAGTACTTGCATCTTGGCCATGCAAAGAAGGGTTTGGGCCCAACTATGAAATATCCCTAATCCCGCTGATCAAGATATTTTCTACTGATCTAATGTTCTGTCTTGCAGATCTGATACACTAGGGGGTTTTTGGATGCGTTTCAGTTGTATGTTTGAGATCTTGATGGTTATTGCATGTTCATGTGGGTTATTTCATGTGCATGTTGGTTATTGCATGTGCATGTTGTGTATTTATGGTTTAAACAACATATAAAGGATGCATGCGGAAGTAAAGAACATCATTTGCTCAATAACATGTATTATACGTCTCAGGCATGGAAATACAATAGCATACTAGAAATATAGAATATAATCCTCAGCTAGATCTCATGGATTGTCACTGGAATACAAGCAAATAACATCAAAATACCCGTGATCAGAAGATGATAGCAGATCTGATGCATGCACGGATAGATCGACAAAAAATATGCGATTCCATAGAAGTACGGTAACTGCTACCAGCTGGAAAACTCATCCGGAAGAATAAACCATCAAAATGCGCTGGAAACCGCTCCAATAGAAGCGCCCTGGCCTCTAGACTAAAATGGATGAGTGCTGAATCTCGGATCTGGTCTCTCAGGCACTGGATCTGGACCCCTAGGGGGTTTGCGCACCTCCTAGAACACTGGATGCGCCCCAAAGGATTCCACCAACGGAATCTGCTGCTATAGGGCTCAAAACGATCGTCTCGCCAAATGCGGAACTGGGTCAGAAGGGTTTCCCCAGATCTGCTCTGATACTTTGCATGCAACCCCAAATGTTTGTTCAGAAGAGATGTGCCCTAAATGGCTGGATGGTGTGCTCTGAATGATTCCACCGTCGGAATCTAATGGGAAGTAGCTCAATCTAAGCGCCCTGGCTGGATCTCAACTGGGTCGGAAGGAAAATGTAATCATAGCTCTGTCCCCGTGCAACTCCACAAACCCTCAATCTGACTTACGCCCTCACTGGTTGAGTTGCGCCCCCTGTAACTGGATGCTCTTGAATGTCATGGTGAAATACCTATGGTATCTCTGATGGGATAGGATGTGTCTCTCAACACCAAAACCGATCAATGGTGGTGGTTTCCTCCAGAAATCCACAAAACAGTAAAGTCGAATCCTCTCCTCCTCTAGAAACTCTCAACATCAAATCATAACAATGCATAATGAGGAATTAGGTAAAATTCCTCCCTTTATACCATTCCCAATCTAATTCACCATTGACCTCACTTAAGCTAGGCGTTTTCCCTCCTAATGTGAATAATTAATTAATTAAGTCCCCCTTTAGCACGTTTTCATTTTAATTCTTCGTTGACTTAGGCTTAAGTGACTTTTTCTAAGTATTTTGGCTTAATTCATCGTTTAGCCATCAATTCCTCCTTATTTCTCCATCTTGTTCCCTGTTTGTGCTTGACTATAGTCTACGGGAACACTTAGACTACTAAGTCACTCCCTGCTGGCCTACTCTTGGGAACGGGACATCACACTCCTCCCTTCCCGAGATCGCTTATCCTCAAGCAACATCAATCCTGGGTGTTGTAAGATATGCTCTCCCTCCCATGTGGCATCCTCCACTAGAAGACCCCTCCATCTAACCAAGCACTCCCTGATGATCCCGCTCCTCAATCTACGCTCTCTCTACTCTAGTACCTCTTCTGGCACTAACTCCAACTGACCCTCCTCATCCAAGGGTGACAACTCCTCTGAAATGCTAACATGTTGTCCCACAACCTTTTTAAGGCAAGAGACGTGAAAGACGTTATGAATCTTGCTACCTTCCGGTAGCTCTAGCTCACATGCCACCTCGCCTATCCTCATGATGACTCTGTATGGACCATAGAAATTTGGCTGCAGCTTCTCTGCTCTGCTCCTCTTCAAGGAGGACTGTCTGTATGGCTGTAATCGTAGAAAAACCAAATGCCCTACCTCAAAACTGCGCTCAACTCTGTGTTGATATGCATATATCTTCTGTTGGTTCTGAGTTGATTGTAAGTTCTCCCTTACTGATTGAAGAATCCTCTGACTCTCCTCCATCCAGTCCTTGGCCCCCGGGACCCTGTTGTCCCCAAACACAGTCTCCAGAAAGGAGGGTGCACCGTATCCATACACTGATCTAAACAATGACATCCTGATAGACATATGGTAAGTTGTGTTGTAGCAATACTCACCCATATGTAACCATCTCACCCAAGTGCGTTGCTGCCCCCCCACATAGTTCCTCAGATACCCCTCCACCCATTTGTTGACGATCTCGGTTTTCCCATCTGTCTGTGGGTGGTAGCTGGTACTCATGGCTAGCTCTGTGTCTGTCAACCTGAAAAGCTCCTGCCAAAACGCGTCGATGAAGCGCCCATCTCTATCGTTGATTATCTGTCTGGGTAACCCGTGCAACCGGAATACCTCCCTGAAAAACAACTCTGCTACCTGTATGGCCTTGTAGTCTATGGATATGGCGAAGAAATGTGCAAATTTGGTCAGTCTGTCGACCACCACAAATATACAGTCCTTGCCCTGCACTCTAGGAAGGCCTGTAATGAAACCCATGGAAATGCTCTCCCATTTCTGCTCTGGAATGGGTAGAGGTTGTAATAGCCCCGCGGGGTGTGTCTGCTCGGACTTGTTCTACTGACAAGTCGTGCACTCTCATATGTGTTTCAACGCATCATCCTTGAGACCACTTCCATGAGAATCTCTCCCTAATTTGCCTATATGTTTTGAAGTACCCATGATGCCCTATTGTAGGTGAATCATGACATACCTTCAGAATTTTCCCCTTCGGGGTGGATTCTGGAACCAAAGAGATCCAGTCCTTGTATAAAATGACATCATCAAGAACCCGATATCTATCATCAATCACCTGTCTGTCCATCACCTCACAAGCAAATTTGTTTTTGTAGTATTGCACCAACAAATGAGCTTTCCAATCCGTACAAATTTCCATCATCAAACATTTTGTTGGCCGCCTGGATAAGGCATCTGCCACAATATTCCTTTTTCCCTTGACATACTCAATGTCAAAGTCAAAGGCTTGGATCTTTGAGACCCACTTTTGTTGCCTCTCACTGAGGCCTTTCTGATCAAGGAAATACTTGAGACTGTTATGATCAGTCTTCACTACAAATCAGATACTGCTTGAATTTGGTTAAGGCATGCATGATCGCTAGCATCTCCTTGTAGTAAATAAGATAGAGTCTCTCTGACTCATTGAGCTTTCTGCTCTCAAACACAATGGGGTGGCCCCCCTGCATCAAAACTGCTCCAATCCCCACCCCGGATGCGTCGCACTCTAAGACAAACAACTGCGAGAAGTCTGGAAGGGCTAGAACAGGGCATGTGCTCATAAACTCCTTCATTTTGTCGAATGTCTGTTGTGACTCCTTTGTCCAATGGAAAGCACCCTTCTTGGTCAAGTCTGCGAGTGGTGCTCCCAACTGTGAAAAACCCTTGACGAATCGCCTGTAGTAACTGCATAACCCAAAGAACCCTCTCAACTCTGTTAGATTCTTGGGTATTGGCCAATCCAAAATGGCCCTGATCTTTTCCTGATTAACGTGTACTCCCTACCCACTGATGATATGCCCCAAGTACAATAGTTCTCTCATGCCAAATTCACATTTGCATTCCTTGGCATATAAAGACTTTGTCTGCATAATACCCAAGACCTCCTCCAAATATGCTAGATGCTCATCCCATGTCTTGTTGTATMTCAATATGTCGTCAAAGAATACCGGGATGTACTTCCTCAACTGTCCTCTAAAGATATGATTCATGCAAGACTGGAAAGTGGCTGGTGCGTTGGTTAATCCAAACGACATGACCAAGAACTCAAAGTGTCTGAAATGGCACCGGAACGCTGTCTTCTCAATGTCCTGCTCCCTGATGCTGATCTGATGGTATTCTGAGCGTAGATCAATCTTAGTGAAGAAGACTGCCCCATGTAACTCATCCATCAGCTCATCTATGCATGGAATGGGGTACCGATTCTTGATCGTTTTCTTGTTGAGCGCTTTGTAATCGATGCACATCCATAATGTGCCATCCTTCTTCAGTACCAGGATGACTGAAGATGCAAAAGGACTCATGTTGGGCCTGATGTGCCCCATAGCAAGCAATTCTTTGATTGCTTTTTCAATCTCGTCCTTGAATTTATTGGGGTGCCTATAGGGTGTTGTAATCACCGGTGTAGCCCCTGCCTCTAACTCAATCATGTGCTCAAAACCCCTGTCGGGCGGTTTCCCTGGTGGTATCGACACAAATACTGACTCATACTGACCTAGAAGCTCTCTGATCTGTGGATGGTACTTCTCCCTACTCTCTGAGTCCTTTCGTGTCGTGATCAAACACTCTGCTATGTAAGCCACATCACCGTGACGAAAGATCTGCTCCATCCTCTTTGCTGAAATTGCTCGAGGTGCCCCTGTAGACATGCCTCTCGACACAACTCTCGATCCACTGGCATCTCTGAAGCTCATGGTGAACGTCTAATAGTTGAACCCAATCTACCCCAATGGATACAACCACTGTACCCCTAGCACAACATCCGTATCTAACAGCTCAACTACATAGAATGTGTTTGTCAGGGTGTAGTTGTCTAGTTTGACCTCTAGGTCATTGATCATGTCCAAGCAAGTCATCTTGTATCCATTTGCCACTGCTACATGGAATCCCTCAAACTCCTCCGTGCGTAACCCCCTCCTGGCTACTAAGGACGTATCTATGAAGTGGTGGGTGGCCCCACCATCAACTAACGTTGTATTGTGTTGCCCCTGTATAAGGCCCTTGAGCTTGAGAGTGTTGTACCTGGGTATTCCTTAAAGGGTGGCTATGGTTCCCCCTTTCACCTCTCTACGCAGTTTTGCCTCCTCCTTAGGTTGTGCCCTTGCCGGTATCCAAGGTTTCTTCGGCTGTTGCTTTGGCTCATGAATGGTCTTAGTCTCCGAATCACTGTTTGTTGGTGCCTCAATATCCTCATCCTCCTCCTCGTTGCCCGATTCCACTTCAATGTAGTGGATCTGCCCCTTTCCCATGCATCTATGCCCTGGGACCCACGGGTCTCTGCACGAGAAGCAAAGCTTCTTTCTCATCAATTCTCGTCTCGTATCATCATCTAACTTGGGCTTGCCCTTCCATTCCCTCTGTGGATTCTTCTGATCCTCTCTCTCTGTGGTACAAAGGGTTTGGTAAATGGTTTAATTTTTGGCACGGAGTCCGCCAAGTCTCTAGTGCGTCTGATGGCATCCTGCAAGGTATGAGGCCGGTAGGCCTTCACCCATCCTCTCAAGGGTTCTGTGAATAACATGACCAATTGGGGCTCGGATATGTCTGTCACTGCCACTGCTACCCTCTGAAACTCTGAGGTGAATGCCTCTGCTGTGCTAGTTTGTCTCAACTGGGCTAGATCTATGAAATGGATCTATGGATCCCTCTTGTCAAATTTGTCCACGAGTCTCTCTGTGAACTCTCGGTAGCAGGTGATACGACTGTGACCCAATGTCACCAATCCATGATACCACCACTCGTGTGCTTCACCCTCTAAGTGCAAGGTGGCGAAACTGATGGCCTATGTCTCTGTCATCTGGTTGAACTTGTAGTAGGTGTCAAGCTTATGTACCCAATCTCTGGCGGTGCATTTGGATGATCCGTTGAAAGAAGGTATAGTGAGTTTACCAACTTTTCGGATGAAGTCAATGTTATGCCCCTGCTGCTGTTGTGGCTGCAGCGCTCCCCTATGTGGCTCTCTGGGGCGGTTCCTGAGTCTGAGCCCACAATACTCAATTAGGGTCATAGCTTGATGGAAGTCATGGCCCAATGCTGAATACTCTCTTCGATACTCTGCAATGTCCTCTGCATGAGTGGGCGGTCTCTGTGCCATCAGTGTCTGTGCTACTACCTGGGGTGCCCTCTAGAAAGTGGGAAACAACAGACGTGGAATCCTACTCATAGGGGTGTCTGTGCGAGTGGGAGACTGGGGTCTACTGCATGCTCCAAAGTTCCCCTGTGCTGCATGTGGGGCTTGTGTGCCCTGGATGTCTTCCATAGCCAATCTATCAGCTATCTGAGCCAAGGACTGTGACATGGTCCGCTGACTAGCTAACACATCACTGATAACCTGCATGAAGGCTGCATCTGGATCCATGGGGGCCTTACCACCGCCCTCTGGTCGCTCATATATGTCACCTAGCCTCCTCTCTGCTTCGCGCTCGGCCTCACGCTCTGATCTTCTCTCTGCTTCTCAGTGTGCCTCTTCCTCTTCCTCTGAACTGGGAAGGAAAGGAGGAAAGTTAGGCCTAGACCTTCTTTCCTTGCGCCTGCTGTAAGTGACATATTCGTCACCTACATGCTCACGACCATCTGGTTCTTCTGCTGTACTCATTGTCTTTAGTCACAGGCTGGCAGGACTAAAGCTCTGATACCACTGAAATATCCCTGATCCCGCTGATCAAGATATTTGCTACTGATCTAATGTTCTGTCTTGCAGATCTGATACATTGGTGGGTTTCTGGATGTGTTTCAGTTGTATGTTTGAGATCTTGATGGTTATTGCATGTGCATGTTGTGTATTTATGGTTTAAACAACATATAAAGGATGCATGCGGAAGTAAAGAACATCAATTGCTCAATAACATGTATTATACGTCTCAAGCATGGAAATACAATAACATACTAGAAATATAGAATATAATCGTCAGCTAGATCTCATGGATTGTCACTGGAATACAAGCAAATAACATCAAAATACCCGTGATCAGAAGATGATAGCAGATCTGATGCATGCACGGATAGATCGACAAAAATATGCGATTCCGGAGAAGTACGATAATCACTACCAGTTGGAAAACTCGTCCGGAAGAATAGACCGTCGAAATGCGCTGGAAACTGCTCCAATAGAATAGCCGTGGCCTTTAGACTGAAATGGATGAGTGTCAGATCTTAGATCTGGTCTCTGAGGCACTGGATTTGAACCCCTGGGGGGTTTGCGCACCTCCTAGGACACTGGATGCACCCCAAAGGATTCCACCAATGGAATCTGCTGCTATAGGGCTCAAAACGACCGTCTCGCCAAATGCAGAACTGGGTTGGAAGGGTTTCCCCGGATATGCTCTGATACTCTGTATGCAACCCCAAATGTTTGTTCAGAAGAGATGCGCCCTAAATGCCTGGATGGTGCGCTCTGAATGATTCCACCATCGGAATCTGATGGAAAGTAGCTCAATCTAAGCGCCCTGACTGGATCTCAACTGGGTCAGAAGGAAAATGTAATCATAGCTCTGTCCCCGTGCAACTCCACAAACCCTCAATCTGATTTGCGCCCTCACTGGTTGAGCTGCACCCCCTGTAATTGGATGCTTCTGAATGTCACGGTGAAATACCTAGATGGTATCTCCGATGGACTAGGGTGTGTCTCTTAACACTGAAACTAATCAATGGTCGTGGTTTCCCCCATAAATCCACAAAACAGTAAAGTCGAATCCTCTCCTCCTCTGGGAACTCTCAACATCAAATCATAACAATGCATAATGAGGAATTAGGTCAAATTCCTCCCTTTATACCATTCCCAATCTAATTCACCGTTGACCTCACTTAAGTTAGGCGCCTTTCCTCCTAATGTGAATAATTAATTAATTAAGTCCCCCTTTAGCACCTTTTCATTCTAATTCTTCGTTGACTTAGGCTTAAGTGACCTTTCCTAAGTATTTTGGCTTAATTCATCGTTTAGCCATCAATTCCTCCTTATTTCTCCATCTTATTCCCTGTTTGTGCATAACTATAGTCTACGGGAACACATAGACTACTATGTCACTCCTTGCTGGCCTACTCTTGGGAACGAGACATCACAAACTCCCCATTCGATCGATCTCGTACCCGATTGAGGGGATCTCGAGTCGGTATATGTACAATTATCTCACATAGAACAGAGGATGTCATGGTACAATGATCACCTAGAACCTCTGCCTATACCCTTGGGAACCCCACCTCTGACAACTAATCTATGGATTCGTGAAGATTTTCTCCTCTGCAAAGGACTTCTCAGAGTAATCCACTAGTGGACAATAGTTGTCCATCGTACCACTCCAAACCGAGATCTAGGCTTGGTAAGGATGAACCCTAAACCCTGGCCCTTACCAAGTCCCATTCACCATTCCTACTTTGATTCTTTTGATGTATGAGAAGGGATTCAACTAACTTCATTGCATGAAGTTGAAGATTTGATGAATAATTCAAAATCACCTTTGAAGATGAGACTCGTGAATATTTATTTTGAAACTTTGAAATATCTCTTATTAAAGTAATGTTTTTTACTTGATTATTTGATATGTGATTCAAGGATTTATTTATCGATAATTCTTGTTATGCTCCTTTTATGGTATTTAAAAATTTCACTTCCTTTTATTATTAATACTTTTTTCTTCTCGTGAAATCGACAATTAGGTTGGGCTCGTACTCATATGACACAAGATTGATTTCGACCGCTACCATTATAACCTCTAGATGTAACTGCACATGCCCCAATCACGACACACAAGTAAGTTGAGATTTTAATTTGATGACCTCACATCACTGATTACTTCCTCTTATTATTTTTAGAAGTGTTATCAAATTAATATATGATTTATCCTTTTGGGGAGAGAAAGGCTTTCATAGTTGTTGGTAAATTTAAAGATTGCTTAATTCTTTTTTATTATTATTATTAATAGATTAATGATTAACGTGGTTAAAGCACACATATTTTTTAATATACATCGAGCATAAACACCCATAAATGTGATTATAATAACTTTAACTTATAAATATAAAATTTCAATGATAATTTAATTTGGATAATCACTATTATCTTTTAATTATGACATTCCAATGATACTTCATCATGTTAACAATTGATATAAAAATAATATTATTATTGATTAAAATTAAACTTAATATATATATTAATTAAATTAAATATCTACAATATAAAAAATTACACTAGTCAACTTTGGATTTTCAAAATTTTCACTTTGCTCGATACATAATTGATATACATATCATTGAAAAAACTTCTAATAATTTTATTAATGATTTATGTGATTACCTAATATGATACATAATTGATATACATATCATTGTAAAAACTTTTAATAATTTTATTAACGATTTATGTGATTACCTAATGATATATTAGCAATTTTTTTTTTTAAAAGTTAACTAGTATATATATTAAGGTATAATGACAACATTATAGGTGTTCCGCTGCTGGCCTGTAATTTAAGAACTAGCCCAACAACAGAACAATTGTTTCTTTGGGATGACTACTCAGGATATATCAAAAAAGAAACCATTATCATTTGTACAATGTCTGTCAAAAAACTTATCCTCACTGCTAATTATGTTTCTATCTGTTGTTTGAGGATTGACAACCTGGTTGCTATAATTATACAAAATACTAGCATCTGGAAAACAAAGCATTACAAGTTAAGTAGTAGATGAGGGAATGCCATCCCTTGGAACTTGGGGGGCGTCCTCATTGAGGTCGCCGAAGCTGAGACTAGTCTTGGTTTCCATGATA
Organism: Picea sitchensis; assembly: GCA_010110895.2. NCBI lineage: Eukaryota > Viridiplantae > Streptophyta > Pinopsida > Pinales > Pinaceae > Picea > Picea sitchensis. The sequence continues at coordinate 20,757 of SNQJ01S0134002.1, forward strand.
TTGATTTTTTTGTCGAGCGCATGGAGTTGTAACTAAATATACTCCAGTTGCATGGAAAGCTCGTTGTGGGCAACTACTCTTTCCGTCAAGGCTTTGCTCAAAAGAGTTTTGATGTGCCAGTATAAATCGTTGGTGCGAAAATACTTAGTCTCTTGAGCGCGAGAGGAACCTGTGTTCGAGATCCATGACATCAAATCAACATCAATTTTGACATCGGGGGCCATACTCCTCTCCAGGCAAACCTTAGCTTCAACACTGTCCATTGCGACCTAGGCTTCTAGACTAGTATGAGTGGAGTAGATCTCAACAGTCGTGACCACCTCTTGATGAGCACGAGAGAGCGGAAGATGAAAACGCTGAGCTCTGCCTCGACTTGCAGCTCTTAACCTATCCATTTTGCCTCGCTTGTCTACTTTACCATCGCTGACCCCCCAATGCAAACCGTGACCAAGGTTAGCAGGGCGCCTCGAGTCCGTCTGGTTGTTGAGTTGAATTTTGAAGCCACGAAGTTATGGAACCAATAGGGTTGAATGCTGACTCCTTCCATCTGCCATCCTCATATTGCTCGTCCCCCAATTGATCGTATCACCTTGAATTGCTTGACGTTCAACTTACATCCTTAGAGTCAGGGTTGAGAGGGTGGTGGCTATGGAAGGCTGTCATCTTCATCTCAGCTTAAGTACGACCAAGCTCTGTGACACAGTGAGGTAATCATTCCCGTGTCATCAGATCTTCTCGCGAATAAACGTCATAACCGAGGTTTAAACCATTCCCAATTGTAAGCCAGGTGCGAGTAAATGAACCCAAAATCACATTAAAGCTTTGCATGAGAGGGGGGTGGGTGTGTCTGTGTGGTATATTGGGACTTACACCAACTCTACTTGTGGTATCCATGGGTCGAGAGAAAGCTCTTCACTACCAACTATCACCCGAATCGGGGGTTAGTAAAGATATTATTAATGCTTAAGAGAAGGGTAAGGTTCAAATCTCTCTTCTTCCTATTAAAATATCATATCATATTTGTATTATGATAATTGACTCTTAGATTGGTATCTTTTTGATGTTATAATATTAGTGAAAGTTTATGACCAATCATAAACACCTCGCAGAATATAAACATTATATAAATAAATAAATAATTTTATCTCGTAAGTACTCCATGTCTCACAATTTACTTACACCAACATCAAATGCGAAAAGTCTTCGTATTTAATAACGTATAGTAACAATGAAACCATATGAAATATGTAAATATAAAAAAAAGTGTACGTCCAAATATATGTGATCCGCAATACACTATTATAAAGTCCAAGTTCTATTTCCAAGATGGATAACCCAACCCACAAATAATATACTTTATAAAGTGCATAATGGAAGTCCAAGTTATATTTCCTAGATGGCTATACACAAATTCTATTCCCAACATGATGGTGCTTGCTCCTCTCTAATGCACCTTGGAAATCCCCATTGGACACGGCGACTGACTGGCCCTGCAAAAATAAAATAAAAAATGGGCGAGTTTCTGTTAAAACAAAAAGATGTTAGACCAAGTCAACAACCATTATGGAGGTGGAGCTAAAACCAGTGAGTTGTGTGGGGAGGAAGAATCTATAGAGTGAAAGAAAATGAATTTAAGTGAAGGATTCAACCCTCTTTCCATGGCGATCGGTCCAATCCAAAGCTTTCCGCACGTCTTCCTTAACAAAATCATTCAATTCCTGCCAATACGAGCCTCAATTTCCTCTTAGATCTCGTCCATTGACCGAAACACAAACACATTGAATCATATTATGTGAAAGTTGGAATGATGGATCCGTGGGCAAAACGCCGCAGCAAACAACAGTAATAATCAGAATGGCGGCATCCAACGCACAATCCACAGCTGTGAAGTCCTATTTCAAAGCTCCAGAGGGTCGCTACAAGCTTTCTTACGAAAAGACTCATCCCGCGGGCCTTCTTCATTACAGCCACGGCAAAGCCGTCACACAGGTAAATGCTATGCTCAAATATTCATCGAAATCTATACACTTTTTCTTCGCATTGCGCGAATTCTTTCTTTCTTTCCTTTGCAACTTTGCGTTTTGATTTTTACAGTTTGTTCAACGGAAATTTTTGAATAATTATAGTATTAGATGCTTATTTTACATAATTGACAGTGTGTTTGCATTGAGATTCATTGTTGTTTTTTCCATCATTTAGTGTGTTCTCTGCATATCGTGGGTTTCCATTTGAATTTTGTAGTTGATAAATGATCATGCTCGATTATGCAAACTGGAACCCCATAAATTCAGGATTTGATGCTATACTATATACAGGTAACCCTAGCTCAATTGAAGGATAAGCCGGTTGCCCCCCCTCCGGCTTCTTCAAGCTTTAGCAGTACAAGTAGCGTTAGGAATGCAGCTGCCAGACTTTTAGGAGGGGTCAATGGAACTCGGATGCTAGGGTTTGGTGGGAGCAATGGGACCAGCAAACCTAGTGCGGGAAATAAAGTCCCAGCATCTCCAGCAACTGCTGCCGTTACGACACATAGTCCCACTGTTGCAAGCCATGCACCCTCTGTGGTTTCGAGCTATGACGGAGAAGGGACTTATGTCATTTTCAATGTTGGGGATACCCTTTTTATCAGTGATTATAATTCTCGTGACAAGGTAAGATATCATCACGTATGTGCTCTGAATTAGATGTAGAATTGTATTCCACTCTCGCAAGACATTGAAATTTAAGTATATTGTATCTCGGATATTTGATATTCTAAAAGATTCATGTGAAGTCATTCATGGGAGGGAAAAATGGCAGTACTAGAGTCTAGAATAAACAAAACACAATTAAAAGCGCACTTCATGACTTGCAAAGCTGGGGAATGCAAAGAACAGACAATCCATTCAGAAAAATAATGAAAGTTTGGCATCGTTCCGCAAGACAGGCAAGACCCATCATTCCGTGGGCAAACGGGTGCTTTCAATTGTAATAACTTTGGAATGGTTGTTTATGGCAATGCATCTCTGGAGAGGTATTCATAAAATCATCATGATGAGCACCAGATATTTGTGAGACATGTTTTACAAAATTTTTGTATACTTAAAATTTTACCACAAAAATTTAACGTGGTTAGAAATCAACCCCTAATAGTACAAAGTGCACCAATTTGAATTCTTGATGTTTAACTTTTAAAGTTCCATAGACCTAATTGATCTCATGCGGAGTGAAATTATGATCCATGCATTTATCCATTCATTGATACTTTTTTTAATCATTCCCTTAGGCATAAATGCCACAATTGGCAGAAGATGTCAAAAACACCTAGGACTTGCGTCTAGCCCCTTTTTCTTGGCAGAAGATATGGGCAGTGGGCATCCATATCTTTTACCCAATCTTATTTCCTTTCTCCTTTTCTTTTGATCCACTCTATTTTATTTGTGATTTTAGTCTTTTCCAAATTTTTCTTGTGGGTTAGTTGTTCTCCTCTCTCTTTCCATTACCTTCAAAATATTTTAGGTTCCTCATAGCATTTTTTGCCAAATGAACTAGGATTAGCTAGGTCCATCACTTATCTCTTTTTGCTTTCTCCTCTATACTTCTCCTTTTCTTCCTGAACCTGTGAAACTTTTGTCACCAATACTTTCTCATCGAGAGAAAAGTGGCCCACGATCCTTACTATGTGTCTCTTATGCTATAAACTAGGACTCCGTTCTAACCCATGATTGCTATCAATACAAATTAGACTGGATCATCTTCCTTTGGTCTAGAGTAAACCTTTTGTGTTCAACTTATTGGTTCCGGTCTGTGCTCGGATTTTTTGGCACACTGCTATTAGATGGTCATACTCAGGGCGGTACTTGTACCTAAAGGAGATATTTTTCATAATCCAATGACTGCCTTTAACAAGTGGCTTCAAACACCAATTGAATTTCTTCAAAATGTTGTCTATTGAGACCCAATTCCATCCATAATTTGGCAGACCTAGACATAACTTTGTCCTTTTAAATATGCCTGATTAAAACAAACTTAACAAGCAGATCCCCATTCTCCCTTATTACTTCATCTGCATAGAAATGAAAAGGTAAACAAGAAGGTGTTTAGTCCTTGTAAATATGTCTGACTCATATAAACTATGCAAGAACATCCCCAATCTCGCTCATTACTTCATCTGCATAGAAATGCAAAGGTAAACAAGGTGTTTTATCCTTATAAATATGTCTGACTGAAATACAGTTTGCAAGTGCATCCCCAATCTCCCTCAATACTTCTTGTGTGTAAAATGTAAAGGTAAATCTGGAGATGGACTAGGCCTAAGTTTGTGATCACTCTAGGGCCACAAGGTCAAATTCAGGAATTCATTTCTTTGTGAACACTGTTGGAGTCTTACAAATCAAGGCCCCTCCCCTTGTGATGTTTCTTCAAATCTTGATGGTATCAAATAGAATCGCAAATAGCCTTGGGAACAAAAGTATAAAGACAGCTTATCTATAATATTATGGTACTAGTTGATACCTTTTCAGTCCTCCAAGGTTATCATGTTGTGGTCCTAGGGACACGAGTGGGTGTATATATATAGAGGAGACTATATATATATATATATATATATATATATATATATATATATATGAGTGTGTGTAGTCATCCACACACATTCTCATTTAGTCATTTAATACTAATGGGTATTCACATTTTGGGTTACTTTGGTTCACATTCAGATTTGGTCCTATAATAACAATTAATGTCAAGGTCCAATAGACACTTGTATAAATATATAATAGGTTGTCCTATAACTGGGTCCACATGAGCAATGAGTGTGCATAGACACATTTTTATATGATCATTTAATATTAACTGTTTTGGTTTAGTGGTAAATACTAAATATTCTCCCATTTCTTAAGGTTTGCACATTCTCATTATTATACTTGAGAGCTATGCTCCCTTTCTATATTTGGCGTATCCAGTGTTTATTGTGCTATTTTGGGTAACTTTGGTTTATTACAAGTGGTATTGAAGCGAATGCTTCTCGGACCAACACTTTAAGGAGTTCACTAAATTTCTGGAGCTATAACTTTTGAGTGAGAGATCCAAATTAAGTGCAACTTGGCTTTTTGGAAAGAAGACATCCCACAATGTCTCTGGTTAAATTTCAGCAGATTGGCACAAAATGTCAAGAGCTCGTGTCCTTACAAGTTAGGGTTCATATCCAGTCCTGAAGAATTTCCAAAATTAGCAGGTCCAGTAAATTGGGTATATCTTTTGATTTACAAACCTAAATTTAGTGCAACCTGTTTGATTAGAAAGAAGACATCCAAGAGTCTCACAGGTCAAAATTTCAGAGGATTTGGTACGAAATCCAAGGAGATACAGTTTGTACAAGTTCGCTCTCCGAGTAATGGTAAAAATAGCATGGTTACATAAACTGAAAATAACCCTGTTTGGCTAATCCAAATTCAATGAAGCTAGATTCTCTAGAAAGAAGAAATCCTCGGATGTGATAGGTTAAAATTTGATAAGACATGGATTAGAAATACAAAGATACCATCAATAGAAGGCCGACTTATAAACCTGTTCTTGTCAAAGGGTCTAAAATAGCAAGTCAATTTAAATCAAACATAACTTTTGATTGGTAATTGTTAGAAACAGGGAAAAAAACAGAAATAATATTTTTCAAAATTTTTCTGTTTACTAGATCAGCAAGTACACAACAGATCTAAATAAATATTTCTGATCAGAGGCAAATAAGAAATACAGTAGATCTGAAAACAACAATTATAGATCTGAAACAACAATTATAGATCTGAAACAACAACTATTTCTGAGCATGTAACAATTAGTTCTCTGAACAAGAAAAACAGAAACTAGAACTAGTAGATCTAAACTTTAAACAAGTAAATCAAAACTGAAGCAAATGCAACAGAAACTTACCTCTGAGACTTACCCCTTGAACAATGAGAGAAGAGCTTGGCACACAAGTGAATGTAAACCTCTGTAATATGCTCAGATCTAGTTTAGGCTCATGGATCAACCACTTAGGGTTTGATCTCTGTCAAAGAGAACATAAGACTGTTTTGCCAAAAGAGAAACCCTAGGGAATAATAACAACAACCCCAAGCAGTATACTTAAACAGTAAACCCTTAGACCCAACAACACACAGGGATGAGTGAAGTTCACACAGTCCACAAGTCCCTTTCTCAGAGAAGGGACAGCAAGCTATAAAAACCCCTTTCCTGGCAGCTAGAAGAGGTACGACAGCTCTGGAGGAAGCTCAGACTGAAGGCAGCGGCTCCTTCTAACACAGATCTGAGTATAGAAGAGGGACGACAGCCCTACAACATTGATGGCGGCTGGGAGAGGCAGATCACACTCAGAAAAGGGGACCGATTGTTTGCAACATAGCAGATCTACACAGTGAAGGGTGGCTGGCTGCTAGATGACAGCAAAACTTTACAGTAAGAGGTGGCCGTCTGCTAGAAGACAGCAGATCTGTACAGTAGGAGTGACCTGGCAGCAGTGTAAGAACTCAGCAAGGAACCAAMCAACAAGATAACACCAAGGTACAACCTTCCACCACAAGAAATCAAAACCGAATCTGGAACAGTCAAGGAGGCTGTAAAACTGAGGAAGAATGTCACAGAGGTATCCGCCACTTTGATGAGGAGAGAGTGTGTGAGTGTAGGAATAGTGAGGGTAAGGTTCTAATTTATAGTTTTAGGATAGGGTTTAGGTTAATAAAATATTAATTAATATATTGACATATTATTTAATATAAATATTAAATTAATATGTCAAATTAAATATTAGTTAATATGTCAAATTAAATATTAATTAATATTTCTAATTTAACATTACAAAACCCCAAAAACACAAAATTAAAAACCCCAAGCATATCCAAACTCAAAAACCAAGGGTGAAGATCAATCACGGGGTTAAGAAATACAAGGGGGGTTTCTTAGTGGCAAAACATGTCCATATGAATCTGAAGGTTACCAATAAACTTTATCATCACTGTATAAGGGGGTATATCACACAATGTGGTCATGCCTATCTTGATAGTCTCTCCTAAGTCCCATGGACCATCCCGGGAGAGAGGAAGAGGATCACACATCAACACATCTTGGTATTACACCAAGATCTACCTGGTCAAAGACCAGGCTGCCCTAGAACACCTCTGGGGTCTTATCCACCAAGGTACAAGACCAAGGATCAACCCATGCTTTAAGCATGGGTTCCCTGGAACACATCCAGGGGCCCCAAACACATCTAGGGACTTATATCAACCACCAAGGAACACATCCAAAGATCGATCCAAGCACAGGGCAAGGATTCCCTGGAACACATCCAGGGGTCCTAGAATACATGTAGGGTCTTTATTGCTTGGTCATAGACCAAGAACCCCAGTCATCTACTGGGGGCCCTCACAAGGGTCTTTTGCCATGACACTCACTGCTTGGTCTCATACCAAGAAACCCCAGGAGTGAGCTGGGGGCCCTAGTCCACAACTAGGGTCTTATGCCATCCTCCAGGAGAATGGCTCTTGCAGCTGCATTAAATTCAACAGTAATACCCAAATTAGGTGATTCAAAAGGAGTATGGAAGAGGAGATGGAGGAGAATATTCACACAAAAATTTGGACTAATTTGGTTAGTGGTATTAGTGATAATTTGGAAGTCAGGGGTTCTGAAAATCCTTAATTTGACGAGTATCGGAGCAGTTGTCATATAATCTTCTTAACTGTTAGCACAATGCTTAGGTTGAGTACCTTACTACCTACTTTCAAGAAATTATAGCAATACCAAGGTTTTTTTATGAGATGAAGATGGGATTGATCCTAGAGAATGGTTTTGTATTACAAGGGAACATGAATGATGCACCTTTGATATGGTTGTACTCAGTGTTACTGGATTTGCCTTAGGGCAGCTCGCACCCACATTTGAATCTTCTCGGAATTGGGGATTCTTGGTGCTGTATTAGTTTCATGGGTTTTTTGTGCGTTTTGGATCAGATCCGTTTCCTAAAATAGGATCTGTTTCCAGTGACAGAATCATGGCAGATTTCAGATTTCTGTATCAACAATTTGTACCATCAAGATAACCGACTCACCACAACTTTAATTGTAGTTTTCCTATGGTGCAACAACATCTACTGTACTGCCCGGGTAACCAGTCATGCCAACTAGCAGTGCTATAGAACATGTACTCAACAAGCTCATTGTAATTTATTAGCACCTTTGGCAGGCTCTTCAGTCACTTCATCACTGACAGAGTGAGACTCTTTGACTTGTCAGCCCAGGTATGCATAGGTAAAATTATGAGTACTCCTGAAGTTTATTCGAACATGGTGAGTTCCTCAGACAGACCAGGTAGGATTAAAGGAAGTTTGGTCAAACTCCGTGAGTCACAGACTCATGCAGGATAAAAGGAAAAAAACACTTTTTAAGTCATTCTTTGTTCTTGCTGCTGGTTTTCATTGCCTGAGGGTTTTTAGCTGAGAAGAATTGGGAGAATAGCAGAAAGTGTTGCCTTCATTATTTTTTCAAAATTCTATGACAGTTTGGAGAGTAGAATTTCATGAGGAGTACAGATGCTAGTTTAGTATTTACTATTTAACGTTGATGAATCTCATTCCCCAGTATGAATACGAAAGCTAAACAGTTGATATGCTTTAATTTGGATTTCATTTCGTTTTTTAAATATAAAATTTAAATCTTAAATATATATTTATAAAAAAAACTAGGGCTAGGGTATCGATTCCCTGATTCTTAATTTCCAGATGAGTGCCACACCCACACTGGATTCTTCTACTAATTCCGGTTGCACCCACGGTTCATGTAACTTTGATTGTACTTAATAAATGGTGAAGCTCGTAATCGGTGGCCTAGTTGTTATAGTGCTGGAAAATCAAAAGTCACTTGGAAAGTGTTTGAAGAAGTCTACTCAAATAGATGGATAAAGGGAAAAAATGTTAAGGTACTGAATGGGAACAGTTACAAACACGAGGAAAATAGACAAAAAATCAAAGATGATTTAAAAGAAGACAAAGAAGAATCAATAAAGAACTTGGAAGTTTTAAATGCTTACGTTAGACTTTTGATTGTTGAGCATCCACCACCTATCAAGTGTATAAATTTCCTGCCCTAGGTGACTGTTGTCCTTAGGATCTCAATTTAATCAAACAAATTGCTGAATTTAATTAATGCAGAAATTAATTTCAGACCATAGCATCAATTAGACAATAGCTAGGAAAGTAAATAGTAGAAGCATAAAACAGTTTCACACATACACAGGTAATTTCTCCTTCAAAATCAGCTTTCCATTTCTTATTCAAAGCTTACAAGGAAACCTCCACAGTTTTCCAAACTAGCAGCTGCATGGTTAATCAAAATCTCCTCAGAAACAGATCTGCCAAAAAACTGAGAAGAAATAGCCTGCAAGGAAGACTGTATGGATCCGTATGACTGTACGGCTCCACACAACTGTATGGATCTGTTGTGCAGCTGCTGTATGGTCTCCTTCCTTCTGCTTTGGCTCCTCTCCTGCTCTTCAGCTCTGCTCCACTGGTTGCTGTCCCTGTCCAACAAAAGACTGTGTATGAAGTTTGAACTCTCTATCTTGACCTGTCTTTATACTTTTAGCTGAAACCCTAATCTACCAAAACCCTAATCTCTTGGTGAGATGTACGATTGAGATTAATCCTAGTCTAAGTCATTAATGCATGAAATACACTTTATAAGACTCAACAGCTAAATATAAGACTTTTCACTTTTTCCTAAAGTGAATGACAAAATATAATTACTTTTCAAAATATCTCGAACTGTTTCCAGCATGTTCGCACTGAACCTGTGTAGAAGTTCTGGTCCGAGCTATATTTCTCAACATCAAGAGGTGGTACGCTGTGTTGCATTCGATGGCATGTGACCTTTGACTCAACTTGATGACTATGATGGCTTTTGCTAAACAACACCCCCCTTATGGGAGCGCATCGGCCCACAAGGGGCAAATGTGCCATTCTATGGGGGATTTGAACACTGTTGGGGGCAATAACAACATCCTGCTTTCACCAACCCAGCAAATTCCCCCTTGATAGAGAACTTGTAAAAAAGGATGAAGAAATTTATAGATTATGAAACAATAATCAAATTCTCCTTCGAGAGGTTAAGAACTTAAAAGAAGTGAAGAAACAATGTTAAACAAGGGAGAATTGAAGATTGTTAAGATGTTTAAGCTAACCTATTTTACTGTTAGTTATTGGTACTTTGTGTGGGTCATTTGAATTTTTGGTAGTCATTTATATTTTCCATTAGTTAAAGGATTTTATGTTAAGACAGATTATGACAGTCAATTGTACTTTTTTGTTAGTTAAAGGAATTTTATGTTAAGTCCAATTATCCCACATGCAAAAGACAAAGAAGCTAAAGTGGGAACATTAGCATAAATAGGCTCTTAGGCGTCAGTGCAGGGGATCTTTAGTGAATTTTGTGTATCAATAGTCTAAGAGAGATTATGTATCTAGCCAAGTGCAATGCCCATATTGCTCTTGGAGTTAACTTGGGTTGGTGTACATACCTTCCCATTATTGCACAATGCACAGTTATTTAAGATTCAATGATAGTTTGGTTCTTGCCACAGATTTATAACTGTTATCAATTGGTTGTTCAGAATCCAGATATGATGTTTTCTGTGCTAATGGCTGTTATATTTATATTTTTGTAGAAGTTATTGGTGAGTATACTACAATTCTCCATAACAAACCTTCTCCACTAGATCTGATGTTATATACATATCAGCTTATTCTTAGTGCAGTCTCTTGGGTTGATAATAGTTTGGGGCTTATAACTGTGGTGTCCAAGCCCCAATTAACAACAGAATTCATATTAGATCTAAGTCAAAATACCAATTTTCAACTTAGGTTCATAACAGTGGAATTAAAACCATTTTCTAGGTGTTGTGGGTCAACGCCAGTGCTGGCAAAATTATCTGGATGCAAATATATATATATATATAAAAAACTGAAATGGGTGTAGATTGTATTAAAAGAAAGCTGCGGCCACACTGTACAGCACGATGATACATATGTGTTAGATTTAGGGTAAAATTGCAAAACAATAGTCTCTTTTAAATTTCAATGACTAAAACAACTTAGATCTGTAGCTTAATCAGAGATAAAAACATATAGAAGATAGATCTATAAAAGACAGTAGCAGCATAAGAGAAAAACTCAGATCACATATGAATATAACTCAGATCTAAGGCAGTAATGAACAGCTCTGAATACAACAGTAGATCTATATGATTAAACAAAGATCTCAGATCTAAAACTCTGCCTAATCATTTTACAATGAACATATCCTTAGATCTATACGATGCTTACTATATCAAACAATTCTGTAATCAGATCAGATCTAAATCAAAGGGAGATAAGTAGGAAGCATACCTGGTACA
>SNQJ01S0134003.1:0-19728 GCA_010110895.2 Picea sitchensis
TTTGATAGTTTAACATCATTCCTCTTTCCATTTAAAGAAGAAAATTGAAAAGTTGCATGAGATTGAGTGCTTGTTTACATTAAGAAGAAAACAACTCTTCTCATTCTCGTAGATAGAATTCATCTAAAACAAATGATTTCATTATTTTTGCATTCTATTGGAGTTTAGTCTCACACGTCATTAGTTTCAATTGAGTGGACCTTTTCTGAGTAAAAACGACTATTAATAATTAACTAGATATTTTTGTTTATAGTGCACTAAAAGTAGCTTAGAGATAGAGTCTTTGGACTAAGAAAAGTGAGTAAATTATCCAAGACTACTAAACAAGACTGTAGAATATTACATAATGATAAAATCCAAATGTTGTATATAGGCATAGTCGTGAACCCCCTCTAACACAAGGGATAAACACAAGGTCCCATGCAGAAGAGAAGTGGAGATTACCCTTTTAAGGCTTTACCAATCGTAGTAGAAAACACACATATTGGGGGGTTTTCTTGAGTGTTCATGGTTCATTTGGTCATCATGATTCATGAATTTCAGATCCGTTCAAGGTCCTCAGAAGTCTTACCGTTCCACTTGTCTTCAGTCCTCTCGAAGAGATTCATACTTTGTTATCTTGCCCATACGTTTGGTCCCGACTGTCGACTATACCCCCCTTGAGGCTCATTGTGAGTTCGTGACCTTAGTGACCTTTCCTAGGTATCTACAAAGGTGATCGTGGGGGGATTCCAATGGTATCTAGGGCAGACGTCATATCACACTTTAAGTACCCTTGGAGGTTGACCCCAAAAAGTGAGGGTGACCCCGCGAAGAGAGGGTTGCTTGCACTGATAAGGGTTGTTAAGTGGAGGTTGGGGTGACTGCTTCCCATATCTTTGCTGACAGCTTGACATCTCATCTTCAGAAGATCCATCTATCTATGGTTGCTTGGTTGTTTTCCTATAGATTTATTAAGAGTGTGTTCTTTCGACTTTCGTAGTTGTCTTTAGAGATAGTTGTTTTTATTACACTTTCATTGTGGCCGACCAAGGTCTCTGCAGATTTAAGAGAATGCAATGGTTGGAATGCGAGGAACACAACCCTTCACACAAATGAACCATAAATAAAGAGGTTGCTTCTAAAATTGGGAGCATACCTCCCCCGAGCGACCAAGGAGTGGTCAAAACCATAGTGGAAGTTTTTCCCTCTTCCATAAATCCACCTTTGAATGGTCCTTTTTGTCAAACACTTGTTGATTTTAAAACAACAAGTTATTATGATGCCTTTTCTTGTTACCATTTTCCACCCGATATGTACAATAGTCAATCTTGTGGCATACATGCATCAACATCTAGCTATACAAATGGAATAGTGATCCCCCCACTTGACCCCGAGATAGTTTCTTTAGTGCACATTACCACTACTGGAACTTATTCTTTGTGGGAAACATCATTGACCCATGTTGCCACATCACGACCACTTATGATGAAAACTCTTATTCCAACCACCATAAGTAGACCTATATTATTACCAAGCAAAATACTTGGTTGTTTTCTAGGAATTCTCTCTGGTCCGGTGGCCATTAGTGTTGTTGCCTCAAACCGTTTGACAAGTAGCTTATTTTTTCCCTCTTTTGGTTAGGTAGGTAGTACAATGACAACCACACAATCGGTCCATAATATGAAAATCATTCAACCTACACCTATGACTTTTCAAATGAGAAGTTATTCTATACTTCTCACTGGGAGGAAAGTTACAACTAGGGGGAAACGCTTAATTGCAACGAATGCAAATCGTGTGACTACATTCTCAAAAAAAAATCACACAACACTCTTCATGGTGTAGTCTGTGATTGGTGCTGCTTCTTTCCATCTTGTCAAATACTACATTGCAGTGATTATGTACCTTTCCCCTGATCCTTTTTCTTATGGGTTGATTGGTTGCACTACGTCTATGGCCCATTTAACAAATGGTGGCAATGTAACTTGTGGATTTAAAGGAATTTTATCCTTCTAGGTTGGATTTCCCACTCTTTAACATGCATCACATGACTAACATTATTCCTTAGCGTCTTTGTGGAGTCTGGGAAGCCAAAATCGTGTGCAAAAAATCTTTTGTGTAGTTTCTCTCCCTGCATAATGTCCTCCTGCAATCCTATCATGCACTTCTTCAAGTATCAACAATCTTTCATTTTCCAACACACATTGTCTCAATATTCCATCTATACCCAACATGTATAAATTCCTTACAATCAACTAATCATATGTTGCTTCATCTACTAGTTGTTTATTCTACACAACTATCATGTTTGATGGAGGCATTCATGTACTTAGAAACTACATGATGTCTGAGAAGTGATCATCCAACATTTTAAGTGCAAATGGTTATGCATATGGGAATATGTCATCTAAATTTCCTACATCTTCTCCTGATAGTATGCACGATAGATTATTTGGTCCTACATTCAACTTCCCTGGTTTCACCACAACCTCAAAATTGTATTCCTGGAACAATAGTAGCCATTTGCATATCCTCCCCCCCAACACTGGCTTGTTCACTAATTATTTTAGTGCAAAATGGTATCTGTACATATTGAGGTAAGACACCAATAAATAATGGTTGAGCTTCGGTAGTGCATATACTATTTCCAATCCTTCTCGTTATGTAGTTTTATAATTCTTCTCTACTATGGACAACTTCCTACTTGAAAATAGAATTGGGTGATCTATGTCTCCCTTCCCTGGTTGATATAATACTATACCCATCGTTATGGATGATGCATCTACATGAATGTGGAACTCCTTGTTCCAATACAGAAATAATAAAATCAGCGTGATCACTAATTGTTTCTTTAATGTGTCCAAACCCTTCTGACTATCCTCTTTCCATTAGAACTTTGCTTCCTTATTCAAAAAAAATTCCATCGGTGTTGTAATATGTGCATATCCTTTGATAAATTTCTTGTAATGGCCTTTATGTCTCATATTTTATCTGAGTTGTCTAACTGATATAGGTGGTTCTAAATCTAGAATTACTGCAATCTTGGTTGGATCTACTATTAATCCTTGCTTGCAAACTACATGGCCCAACAAAATTTCAAACGGTGTGCAAAAAACAAACTTCAAGTTCAATGAAATCTGAAACTATATACACCTATCCAACATTATCTTGATTACTTCTATGTGACCCTTCAGTATACTAAACATAGTCCAATCATCCAAGTACACTTGAAGGAACTTATGAATAAATTGCTTGAACACTGCAACCACTGCTCTCGAAAACACCGCAGGGGAATAATTCATTCCAAAGGAAATTATTGTATACTGATAACTCCCTCACTCTGAAGCACAATTAGTCATGGATAGTCATGGTATCTTCGTGCACACTACACAATGGTACCATCTCCATAGACCCTTCTTCTCAAAATATCTTAGTTTAAATATCGTGTATTGTTGCATCTATCGATGGGGATTCATGTTGAAATGTAAATGTGACTTTGAACCTCCGAGTAACCTCTTCCATTCTTGTTATTTCTCTATGCATTTCGAATTATATATACAATCTCTTCGAAATTGTATCCATTGTATCTATAAATCAGTGTATCCATTTTGTTCCTAGTATTGAACTCCATAAAGTCCTTCACTGCTCAACATGACCTGTTGGATCACTCTTTCATGTATACTTTTGTGCAATATTTTCTCCCTTAGTACCAAACCTTACTTTCATTAGTCTTTTGCACTATGACCAGTCTTTCATTACTTCTTTGTGTGCATCCCACCATTTGGCAGGAGTCGCTTTTAGAACAACATATAGTTCCAACATCCTTTGTTTTTTAGGTACCTGCAACTCAAATGTATTTACAAAAAAACTTATATCATTCAATACATCATACCTGGGTGGATCACATGGTTTTGTTCTAATCCAGCGCAAGGATTGGGTTATGCATGCTCATTGTCTAGTTGACGCTTCATGCGTCATCTGTTGACAATTCTATAGACCTTCCTCTTGGTGTATATATGTTCTTAGTATATTGCACTCATTTATATGTCAATCCGAGATTCGTAATCAAAAGGGTTGTTACACTATATGTGCCAAAAATAGGTAACACATCTATGTCTATTGTATCTAGTTCAATAAATAAATAATTAATGACATAACACTCTGTTTTTGGAATATCTAAATACTTCACACAAGTTTAAACTTAGAAAATCAAGATCATAGTAAAAGCCTCAAACAAAAAATCAATTGAAAAGGTTCTTTCTTAGATAGAAAGTATGTTCATTGTAGGCTCATGAAATGAAGATATGAACTGAGACCTTGCTTCTTGTAGAAAAGGAATAGTAATTAACAATTCACTCTATTTACTCTCGGAAAGAAACCAATCATAACCTAATCAATTCCAATCCACACCTAATCAATTCCAATTCCTATACATTTTCGCTCATTAATAGAAAATTGTGTATTATTGTATCTCTGTGTTTATGGTTGTATCTCTAATACATTTATATTATATTATTGGATATCTGAGATATATCTGTACATTTCTTTATTATATCTCTGCTCTCATTTTGTGCCGAAAATAATCTAGATCAATGGTATCATACCAGGCTACTCTTGAGCATTTTTTTTTCAGTGCATGCCCCCGACAAGGTTCTAGTATATAAAGTTGGCTCTTGAGCTTGTCTCTATTGAATACAATTTCTCTCACTACTGTTCCACCTAAACAGTGCCACAAGGTATTATCTCATACTATAAAATTCATCTTCTTCACAATTTGTTCCAAAGTTGAACAGAAGAATATTTCAACCACTACAGCCTCGGCCCAAGCACCTTCTATCCAACAGAAGCAGGTCGACAAGATTGAAGAAAAGTGTAAATATTCCTTCTCCACACAGGCATATCACGTATCCAGACTGGTTAAAAAGGTCCACCCCTTCCAACCGCAGGTTCGTGACAACCTTCAACAAGCTAAGAAACACAACTTCTCCAACAAGACAAGAAACTCATCAAGATGCAGATTCATCAAACTTTTTTCCCTCTCCCCCGGGAACTCAATGAAATGGATACCATTGCTTCCTAATGATGAAGGATTGATCCAGGTGAATATCGGTGGCCACCCACCTTTTGGTAATTTACTATTTTTAGTAGTTTTTAACTTATGTGGCCATTTTGAGGGCCTAAATGATTTATTTTTGGGATCGAGTTTCTCAATGATAGTCAAAGGCTCAGATTGATCCTCGTAAACGAATCTCCTCAACGATACATTTCCAACAAGCAATTGTACGCCCCAAATGGACATCGTATGACAAAGTTACGCCCCTGGGAAGTTGATAAACCAAACTACCAAAAGTGGGGTCCACAAAATTGTTGGATTTTCATCTTCTAGGGTTAGGGTTTTGTATTTCCTTTATGATAAAAAGGCCTTTGGATCCTCATGGTAAAATATTCTTCTTGTGAATGATATTATCCGTCACATCTCTTCTCAGAGATAAGCTGCCACCATTCTAGCGAGTCTTTCACTCTGTATTTTTACAGTCTTTGTACATTTTTTCTCATTAATAGAAAATTGTGTATTACTCTATATTTGTGTTTATGGTTTCATATCTGATACATTTTTGTTATCTTATTAGATATCCAAGATATCTCTATACATTTATTTATTATATCTCTACTCTCATTTCGTGCTGAAAATAATCTGGATCAGTGGTATCAGAGCAGGCTACTCTTGATCATTTGTTTTTCAGTGGATGTCCCCGATGAGGTCCGAGTATAGAAATTTGGGTCTCAATATTGCCTCTCTTGAAGAAAATCTCTCTCGCATTCCAAATAAACCCTCCATGGTGGAAGAAAAGAAAAATGACAGAGCAAATGATTCTATCAATTTGTTGTTTGAGCAAGCTCTCACGCGACATAGGGACGAAATGATGGAGAATTTTTCCCACGACCTTCAACATCTGCCAATAGAAAAAGGAGAATATTCATCAAACAACCACTTTAGAAGCACCTCTCCTTCCCAGGTACAGGTTAATTTTGGATATTCCTGTATTTGTAGGTCAAGTAGATGCAGATGCCCTAGAAAAATGGTTAAATCTGCTAGAAGGTTATTTCTTTGTTCACCATTTTTTCGACAAGGAAAATATCACCTTCGCACTCTTTAAATATCTCCCCCATGTCAAACATTGGTGGGAAACTTACCGGGAGCAATGTTCCATAGAAGATTATGGAATATATGGGACCGATCCCACTTGGGATTTTTTTGTGGAGATGGTAAAGGAAAATTATTACCCTATTGGAAACTATGAGGACCAGTATATGAGATGGACCACATTGCGACAAGAGAGGGACTAAGAGGTTCTGTAGTTCACCAATACCTTCCATACCATTCCCACCAAGTTGACTATCAAAGACTCCAGATGAAATTTGGTTTGGAAATACCATCGGGCTCTACAGAGATACATCCAAACTAAAATGGATTTTCTGGAAATCTCATCACTCGATGTTTCTTATTGATATGTTGTTAAAATCGAGAAGAAATTTAAGCACCAGAACAAATGGGATTTTGGGTCTGCAAATATGCAATAGCCAAAGTATGATAAAGACGACTCTAACAAAAAGCCTCCCAAAAACCGGTCCAAGCCACAGGAAAAGAAGGGTCATGGGAAGACAAATAAGGACACTACAAAATGGTGTGATTTCCACAAAATCCCCTGGCACAACACTAATGAATGTCACTCAAAACAATCATTGGTGGATGAGATAAAATACAAGGAGCCAAAACCTAATTCAGAATCTAATTATGAAAATATTGGTAGTGCCTTTTTAATTCACATGTGGGTGAAGGGGACCCCACTGCAATTTATTGTTGATAGAAAAATATAGAAGAACCTCATATCAGCATAAGTCGTCAAACAATTGGGACTGTCAACAACACCACGCCGGAAACCATAAAACATTCGGTGGCTCCACCAGGGATGAGATCTTCGTGTCATCCAGCAGTGTCAATTGTCATACGACATCCAACCCTTCAAGGATGAGGTATTATGTGATGTTTCCCCAATGGATGTCTGTGATGTTCTCTTGGGCCAACGATATATGTGGAGGCACCATGATGTTTATGTAACAGGTAAATCCTCCTGCAGACAAGCTGATTCCCTCTTGGTCTCTAGACTTCTAAGGCCAAGAGAGAAGAGTGCTTATCATGGACACTGACATCCTTTTAGATCTAATCAAGCTAATGAATGAAAGAGAAGGAGAAACATGTGTACCTTATGAACGACGTTTCTCCTTGCAAAGTCCTGGCTAAACTTCGATCATGAGCTTCATGATAGTTCCTATAAGAAAAACAAAGATACAATGGACTTCCTACTCTACTGAGATTAGCTCAAATATAGATCCATCTACTGCACACAAATTCATGTGGAACAAACATAAATATGAAAGAAACAAGCCAAGCATTGATTATTAATGAGAACAAGTAAAAGTACTTACAATCCTTTGATGGAGGTGCAACAACTTCTTCCAGTTCTCCTTTTCCAACCCCTTTTCTCAAGTAATCTACACTGATTTCTTTGATGGAATCTCAATCATGAGATCATAAGTTCGATGCTTTCTCCAATTCCATTCCCCGTCAATACCACTTATGAGATCATAAGTTTGGTATCTCAAATCTGTATCTCTCCATGTACCTTTCACCATGAGAAGGCCTCCTTATATAACCTTGGAGAGGCCCATCCACTTGAGATATATTTGGGATAAGTTTAGGATTCTTCTCCTTCAGTTGAGGATCTTACCTAACATCATGCTTATACCTATTATTCGAGTCCAACCACCTTCAAATATTGAGGGGATTCTTCCCTTTTTATCTCAACAAACCAAAATTCGCTCAGGAAGGGTAGCGCTCCCCCAAAAGGGGCACCAGAGCACTATAACGCTCCCCCAAAGAGGCCCAGGGAGAACCAACACTCCCTGATAGTGTATAAGGGAGCGATCCTCTCCAAAATACATTTTTGAGTGGTTCTTTCAGTGGCAAAAGGCTTGTACTCCTTGTCATCTGATTTCTCTTCTTCAAAACTAGTTTTTTAGGTGTCTTAATTGTCTTTATGATGTCATTAGAGGCACGAAATGGGAAATATGGAATTATGATATTTGTGACACTTGAAACACTTGTGGTCAAGATCTTGCGGACAAGATGTGACACTTACAACACTTGTAATGACGACACTTGCGACACTATTGAAGTGAGTAATTTTGAGGTGTAACAGTTTATGAGTCTCGACCCCGCAGTGTCATTGATTCTATGGGGGATCATCTCTACAAAATACCATAGGTAGTTTCGACTACTTTTCCACCTAAACAGTGCTGCAAGGTAGTGTCTCATACTACAAAATTCATCTTCTTCACAATCTGTTCAGAAGGTGAATAGAAGGATACTGCAACCACTATAGCCTCGGCCCAAGCACCTTGTATCCAACAAAAGCAGATCGACAGGATTTCAGCAAAGTGTAAATATTCCTTCTATACATAGGCATATCATGTATCCAGGCTGGTTAAAAAGTTCCAACCCTTCGAACCACAGGTTCGTGACAACCTTCAACAAGCTAAGCAACACAACTTCTCCAACAGTGCAAGGAGCTCATCAAGATGCAAATTCAACAAACACTTTTCCCTCTCCTTCGGGAAAAAAAAGCAATGGATACCATTTATTACTAAGGAGGGATGATTGATACAGGTGGATATTGGTGGCCACCCACCTTTTCCAACTGGCTCAAAACAATTTTCTCACAATTTTGGTAATTTAATATTTTTAGCAGTTTTTAACTTTCAGGGCCATTTTGAGGGCCTATATGAAAGTTTTTTCGGATCAAGCTTCTGAATTATAGTATAAGGCTTTGATTGAGCCCCCTAAATGAATATCCTCCATGATACCTTTCCAACGAGCTATCATGCGCCCCAAACAGAGATCGCATGCCAAAGTTACACCCCCGGGAAGTTGATACACCAAACTACCCAAAAAGGGGTGCACAAAACTATTGGCTTTTCATCCTCCAGGGTTAGGGTTTAGGATTTTATTTATGATAAAAAGGATTTTGGAGCCTCATTGTAAAATTGTCTTCTTGCAAATGAGAGTAGTTTTCACATCTCTTCTTAGAGATAACCTGCCATCATTCTAGCGAGTCTTTCACTCTGTATTTTTACAATTTTTGTACATTTTCACTCATTAATAGAAAATTGTGTATTATTATATCTATGTGTTTATGGTTTCATATATGATACATTTATGTTATATTATTGGATATCTGAGATATATCTCTGTACATTTATTTATTATATATTTTCTCTCATTTTGTGCCGAAAATAATCCAGATCAGTGGTATCAGAGTAGGCTGATCTTGATCGTTTGTTTTTCAGTGCATGTCCCCGAAGAGGTTCGAGTATAGAAAGTTGGGTCTCGAGCTTGTATCTATTAAACAAAATCACTCTCACACATCCAATAAATCCTCCATGGCGGAAGAAAATAAAAATGATGGAGCAGACGATTCTATCAATATGTTGTTGGGGCAAGCTCTCACACGAGAGAGGGATCGAATGATGGAGAATTTTTCCCACATCCTTAAATGCTTGCCGATAGAAACAGGCACATCTTCATGAAACAACCACTTTGGAAGCACCTCTCATTTCAAGGTACAGGTTAATTTTGATATTCTCGTATTTCTAGGTCAGATAGATGCAGATGCCCTAGACAAATGGTTAAATTTGCTAGAAGGTTATTTTTTTGTTCACCATTTTTTCGATAGGGAAAATATCACCTTCCACTCCTTAAATATCTCCCCCATGTCAAATATTGGTGGAAACTTACTAGGAGAAAAGTTCCACGTAAGATTTTGGAATATATGGGATCGATCCCACTTGGGATTTGTTTATGGACGTGGTAAAGGAAAAATATTACCCTATTGGAAACTATGAGGACCATTATATAAGATGGACCACACTGCGGCAAGAGAGTTGCCAAGCAGTTCCGCAGTTCACCAATACCTTCCTTACCTTGTGCACCAATTTGGGTATCAAAGACTTCAGGCGACATTTGATTTTGAAATATCGTGGGGCTGTAAATAGATACATCCGAACTGAAATGGATTTTCTAGACATCTGTTCACTCGGTGTTTCTTATCGATATGCTAATAAAATCGAGAAGAAATTTAAGCACCAAAACAAATGGGAGTTCAGATCTGAAAATTTGCAATATCTAAAGTATGATAAATATGGCTCTAACAAACAACCTCTCAAAAACTAGTACAATCCACAAGAAAAGAAGGGTCATGGGAAGACAAAGAAGGACACTGGAAAATGGTGTGATTTCCACAAAATACCCTAGCACAACACTGATGAATGTCGCTCAAAATAGTCATTGGTGGCCTATATAAAGGATAAGTAGATGAACCCTGATTCATAACCTTATTCTTAAAATACTGGTAAAAGACAAATCATCGACGCAAACCCCAGTGCTACTGTCACAACCACAACAATTCAACCAGAAGAACCAATAGATCTTGAAGAGGGGGAGCATTGTTTTCATTCACATATGTGGGTGAAGGGGACCCTGCTGCATTTTATTGTTGATAGTGAAAGCCAGAAGAACCTCATATCACTAGAGGTCATCAAAAAGTTGGGATTATCGACAACACCACACCCGCAACCATACAACATCCGGTGGCTTCGCCAGAGACAAGATATTCGTGTCAGCCAATAGTGTTGATTGTCATACAACATCCAACGCTTCAAGGATGAGGTATTATGGGATGTTTCCCCACTAGATGTCTGTAATGTTATCTTGAGCCAACCATATATGTGAAAGTGCCATGTTGTTTATGAGTCTCGACCCCACAGTGTCATTGTTTCTCTGGGGGGTCATCTCTACAGAATACCAGAGGTAGTTTCAACTACTATTCCACCTAAACATTTCCTCAAGGTAGTATATCATACTACAAAAATTAGCTTCTTCACAATTTGTTCAAAAGGTGAATAGAAAGATACTACAACCACTACAACCTTGGCCCAAGCACCTTCTATCCAACAAAAGCAGGTCGACAAGATTGCAACAAAGTGTAAAGATTCCTTCTGCACATAGGCATATCATGTAGCCAAACTGGTTAAAAATATCCAAACCTTCCAACCACAAGTTTGTGACAACCTTCAACAAGCTAAGCATCACAACTTCTCCAACAAGGCAAGTAGCTCATCAAGATGCATATTCAATAAATGCTTTTTACTCTCCCTCTGGCACTCAAAAAAAAGGAGACCATTTCTTCCTAACGAGGGAGGATTGATACAGGTGGATATATGTGGCCACCCACCTTTTCCAACTGGCTCAAAAAAGCATTTCTAACAATTTTGGTAATTTACTATTTTTAATAGTTTTTAACTTGTGGGGCCATTTTGAGGGCCTAAATGAAAGTTTTTTGGGATGGATCTTCTCAATGATAGCTGAAGGCTCTAATTCATCCCCCTAAACGAATATCCTTGAACATACCTTTCCAACGATCCATAGTGTGCCCCAAATAAAGATCGTATGCCAAAGTTACTCCCCCTGGAATTTGATACACCAAACTACCCAAAGCGGGTTCCACAACATTGTTGGCTTTTCATCTTCCGAGGTTAGGGTTTTGGATTTTATTTATGATAAAAAGTCCTTTGGAGCATCATTTAAAAATCTTATTCTTTCGAGTGAGATTAGACGTCACATCTCTTCTCAGAGATAAGTTGCCACCATTCTAGCGAGTCTTTCACTTTGTATTTTTATAGTCTTTGTACATTTTCGCTCATTAATAGAAAATTGTGTATTATTGTATCTCTATGATTATGGTTGCATATCCGATACATTTTTGTTATATTATTGGATATCTGATATATCTCTGTACATTTATTTATTATATCTCCGCTCTCATTTCATGTCGAAAATAATCTGGATCATGCATGCCAAAATGATTGCATTTTATACCGGGGAAAATATGAAAGTAAAGATAAATTCCCAACATGTAGTAAATCTAGATGAAAGGTTGATGCTCATTCTATAAAGTTGCATAAAAGTGTTCCGACCAAAGTGCTAAGGTATTTTCATATAGTACCAAGGTTGAAGAGAATGTATAGGTATTATTTTAACTCTTTTAATTCCATTATTGCATGCAGATTTACGTACTACCTACTCAAAAATCATCTTCTTTACTCATCTTAAATATTGAAATGTATATATTATAATTTTTTTTTTGTTACAGCTCTGCACACATCTCGCAGAAAATGAGGTGGCATCATGAGAATGTAAGTGATGATGGAATGGTGCGCCACCCAGTTGGTATCCCAACATGGAAAACTATAGATTCCAATTGGCCTAATTTTTCCAATGATCCCTGCAATGTATGACTTGCAATGGATGTGGATGGATTTAATCCTTTTGGAAACTTGAGTAGTGCATATAGTGTTTGGCCAATAGTACTAGTCACATATAACCTTCCACCATGCTTATCCATGAAAAGGAACTTTTCTATGTTGTCAATGTTAATATCTAGTCCCAAGAAACCAGGAAGTGACATAGATGTTTTTTTGCAGCCTTTGGTTGATGAACTAAAGGTAACATGGGATGAAGGGGTAATGATGCAGAGAGGTCGTAGACACATACCCCGCAGGGTCTCTGCATGCACCTCCCGCTCACAAGATCGTTCAATTTCTCTGTTTGCTGAGCCGAAGTGGCTCTTTAGATCCTCTCGGGAATCACTTTTCAATTACTTGATCCACAGGTCCTTTCACTCACCCTGTCACGACCTTCTGTACTCGCTGTGAACAAATCCCCCATAGGAATACTGTTATCGGACTTCAGAGTTTCAGACCTTCTGCTGTCGAAATTTTCTTACCTCACCAATCCCCGATCTCCGATGAGCTCTTCTCTATACGCTAGCCCTCTTGACTAGGCTCTTTGGTCCATACGACCATCCCTCATAAGACCGCAGCCCTATACCTCCATCCGAGTTTCAAATTCCAAAAGCCCGATGTGTTCTTTTCTCCATGCGCTGGCCCTCCTGGCTCAGCTCCGGGTCCACATGAACATTACTCTGCGAACCTGGCCTTGTCTCCTTTCGTGGCTACTCCTATCGGAGTTTCGACATTTGTGATGTCGAAATGCGCATGTACCCAGGACTCACGATTCCCCGAATCGCGACGCACCCGTTCCTTCTCATCTCTAGCCCTTCCCAGCTACACCATGGTCCATGTGACCATTTACCATATGACTGTAGTCAAAATTCCCGTCGGGGTTTTCCCTGTCGCAATATCGAAGGGTATGGACTCCTTGTCCCTGAGATCCCCGATTTCCCGATTTGCGATATCCTTTGGATCGTTGACAGCTGGCCTCCACTACGCCTCTGTCCTCCTTCTCTGCTATGGTGACAGCTGGCGCCACTGATCGGGGTATCGCTGATCACAATTTCACAATTCATAAACCACTTGTCTACGGGATCCCCGATATCCCGATGGCTTCAACTCCGATGGCGCTAGATGATTGCCACACATCCCTCCAGCGAACGATCCCGATCTCGTTGGGATTTCAGAACTTTCGATGCCCTGGTTCCCTCGACCTCAAGAACTCCAATTTTCCGATGAATGCTTATGCCGACGGTCGCTTGATCTCCGACACCTATCCATCAGATGGACGGCTCAGATCTTGTCGGCATTTCGAGACCTGCAAGTCCCGATGTCTGGTGCCTCGGATCTCCGTAACGGATGATCACTTGACATGTGCCCCTCCTCAGATGGACGGATCAGATTAACTCTCGGGATTTTGAGACTTTCGAAGTCCCAGTTCTCATGAACTCGAGAACTCCGATTTCATGATGGCCGCTATCCCGATGGCTCGCCAGAATACTAACGCGTGTCCTATCGAGATCGACGGCTAGGATTCTCTCTTCAATATCCCGATGACCTATCCGGGATTTCTCCTCCTGTTCACGGGATTAACTCCCACGTGACTCTTGAAGATCCAATGGTTGTCGGTGATCTGATCCAAGATCTGATGGCTCAGATAAATCCCCCTCGTGCACTCCTCCTTCAGAGGCTAATCTACGCACAACTCTTCCCGATCCTACGGCTGACGGGCATTCGAGTGAGATCCGATGGCTATCGGTCTCCTCCTTCTGTGGCTCCTCCTGAGCTCCTCCTGAACGCATAAAACCAACAGTCCAGATCTTCTTTCTCCGCCCGATATGATGGCTCCTGTTTCTCCTCCTGAGCTTGCGCGATTTCTTCCTAGACTTAAGGGAATTTAGATGTTTCCCAAGGCCTCGGCCTTGTCTTCTTTTCTCTGCGAACTCCTCGACTGTTGGCTTCACCTACGAGTATACAACACTGCCCTTCCTGAGCTTGTCTTTGAATCCTTGAAGGATTCTCCCGACTCCTACACTCCTCGCAGAGTCTCCTCACGCACACACTGGTGCTATCCCTTCTGAGATTTCGTAAACACTCAGACCCCTTGGGGGTTTTTCGTCCTTCTTCTCCCTCAAATGGAGAATGAAATGGATGCCCTCCTGGCTATCCTTCTTCTCAAGCCTCTTCTTGAGTACTTATGGGCATTCAGTAACCTAGTGAAAGTTCCCTCAGTGGATCTTTCCTCCAACTTCTAGAACTCAAGAGTTCTTTCCGTTGTTGTGCCTGCTTGCACACTTCCTCGACGCCCTCCTGACGGAGTCTCTTCTCTTCCATAGAACCCTCCAATGGTTCTATCTTCCTCCCTTGTGCGCCTATGCACTTGCTTACTGCCCACCTGGCAGAGCTTCTCAGAATCCTCAATGATTCTGGTCTTTCTCAAACTCTCTACAGAGTTCTTCTTCCTTAGTGCACCCCTGTACACGCGCTCAATGCCCACTTGGTAGAGATCTACAAAATCTTCCACGAGTCTATCTGCAACTGTGTTCTCACCCACATATCCTTATCTCCTGAGGTGTTCAGTAACCTCACAGGTATTCTTCCTGAGTTGATGATTTCAGCCCTGTGCCTCAGCACGTCTCTGTCTGAATCCTCAGAGTTCAGAAGTGCAACCTCTGTGCATGGCTCTCAGAACCTTCAGCATTCTGTCACACCCTCTTGGTATGAAGCCTCAAAGACCTTCAACCTTGAAATCAAACACAACTCTCTGCAAACATACAACCACAACATATATTTACAGAATAAAGGGAACACACACAGACATCCATTCAACACAAAACATGTGTAGGAAAAACTGTTGTTTGTATTAAAAATGGAAAAATGCTTGTATCTTTACAATGGTGTTCCTGAGCTCTCTCGGCTCTACTCTCCTACTACCATTCTATCTTAGAATGAGATATGAAAATCTCTTTTACCTGAGGGCTCTCTTAGCGCTTCCCTCCAGGTCCACCTACCCTATTCAATTACAATCAATGGTTGTCTAGTCTAGAATCGGATCTAGATCTCAGACGATCTATAATAAAGGTCGATCTTATATACAGCCTCCACAAAGGCATGGCTTTCTTGGCTCAACATCCTAAGCACATTAAATTACATTGAATTTCAAATTCAAAATGAGGTTGTGCCTCTATTCAGCCTTTGAATGCGTGCACACTGATGTGGTTGGCTGGCTAGCTGGCTGCATGGAGCGATGCTCCTGCATCATACTCCACAGCTGCAAAAATCATGAGCTCCTACTCATGAGCTTCCCCCGTAGCTATTGAAATCCCTCCTGGATCCCAAATCATCCTTTGGAGCTTTCCATCTACTCCATTCTACTGTTGTTGTTGTTTCTGCTGCACTGTTGCTGTTGCTTCTTCTTTTCTTCTGCCCAGCTACTCCTCGCTGGCAGTTCTTACTGACCCCAACATCAACCTTCTGATATCCTCTATCTCTCGGTCCAGCTACTCCAATGGCTGGATTTTTTGTTGTAGTCTCCTCAGCTGCAAAAATTTCTGGCCATTGCGTAGATCATCATGATCTCCCATGTCATCTTCATCTATTTCCAACTTCACCTGTTGGATGTGCCTTCCCTGCACTCTCACCCTTTCTTCCAGGGCTTCTATCTGATCCCATAGATAAGCAAAGAAAATGTTGTCATCTTCTCCGTCCTCTATTTCTGCAACCTCCTCTATTGCATTTTTTTCAGCTTTATGGTTGAAAATTCTGAGCCATTCCTCAGAGTACTCTTCATCCTCTTCTTCTGCTTCTGCTACACATTCCCCTGTTGTAGTCTCTTCAGCTTCAATGCTGAATGTGTTGAGCCATTCCTCGGAATGGTCACTCTTCCCTTCTTCGTCTTCTGCTCGTGCTTTGACAGTCTCAAATACCTACTCCAATTCCTCCTTAACAGTCATTATCAGTTGTGACTGTTCTGTTGCTGTTGCTGCACCTGCAATACAACTTTTTGCCTCCTCCTGGGAAAATGGTAGGAATATCTCTATTCCCCCAATCATCAGAATATCATTCTGATATTTCATCTCTGTCAGTTTCACTTGCTGATCTAAATTCACCTTTGAATTTATGAGACCCTCAGACAGTCTCATCTGTTCTGTCAGCTCCTCGGGCTGATCGAAATTCATTTGTTCATCCCTGCCCAACTGGAAATATGGGATGCTTCTGCTGCTTCCCTGGCAGACCATGAGATCAACCGATCCCACCTTCATCAGCAACCCCTGTTGAATTGAACTCTCCTCCGAGTCCATGAGACCCTCATATGGTCTCGCCTTCTCATCTCTTCCCACCTGGTAGTATTTGATGCTTTCGCTGCCCTCCTGGCAGTCTTCGAGATCCCCTAGCGATCTTTGTTCATTGCCCAGCTGGCAATGCGAGATTCCCTCACTGTCCTCCTGACAGTCCATGAGATCTTCAACCGACCTCATCTCGTTGCCTTCTTGGCAATCTGGAATTTCTTCTGCTCTGCCCTCCTGGCAGTTCTTGAGATCATCAGTCGATCTCTTATCTGTTCCCTTGCCCATATGGAAATTTGGAAACCTTCCACTGCCCTCCTGGCAGTCTATGAGATCCCACAATGATCTCTGATCATTCTCCTCACTGAGAATGTCTCCAATATCTGGTTCACAGATGTACACCATTTCTTCCTCTTCTATGGGCCTGAGGGTTTCAGCATACCTCAGCCATCTCCTTAACAGCCTCTATTGTCCTTTGACCATCAGCTCCCTGACTAGCCATTTTTCCTTTGGCATCTTCATGGGCCACTCATGCACCCATCTCGGCTTTTTATCCAGCCGCATCTTCATTTTGAGCTCCTCCATCTCTCTCTTTATGTCAACGAGCTCTTTATCCATTTCTGTTGCGCTCATCAGCTCTGGCTTCTTCTTCCTACGGCCTTCAGTAGCCGGTTTGATGTTTCTATCTACCTCCCTGATAGATCTGCTGCTGTCACTCCACATCTCTAAGTGTTCCAGCTTCATCCTACAGTCCTGCTGACTGACTCCTCGACTGCTGCCTGCCTGCAAACAATCGTTACAGAGTCCTCAACAACTCTGTCTTCTTCCTGCTCCTCTGTCTGCAGTATACAAACAGAATCCTGCTCTGATACCACTTGATGTGTATCAGAGTGCTCCTTCTCTTCTTCGCTCCTCTTGCCTGAAATATACAGACAAGGATTTCAGCTCTGATACCACTTGACACAGAGAGGTCGCAGATGCATACCCCGCAGGGTCTCTGCATGCACCTCCCCCTCACAGGATCGTTCAATTTCTCCATCTACTGAGTTGAAGCGGTTCTTTAGATCCTCTCGGGAATCACTGTTCAATTACCTGTTCCACAGGTCCTTTCACTCACCCTGTCACGGCCTTCTGTACTCGCCGTGAACAAATCCCCCACAGGAATACTGTTATCGGACTTCGGGGTTTCAGACCTTCTACAGTCGAAAGTCTCTTACCTCACCAATCCTCTATCTTCGATGAGCTCTTATATATACGCTAGCTCTCTTGAATAGGATCTTTGGTCCATACGACCATCCCTCATAAGACCACAGCCCTATACCTCCATCGGGGTTTCAAATTCCAAAAGACCAATGCGTTCTTTTCTCCACGTGCTGGCCCTCCTGGATCAGCTCCGGGTCCACATGACCATTACTGTACGACCCTGGCCTTGTCTCCTTTCGCGGCTACTCCTATCGGAGTTTCATCATTTGCGATGTCAAAATGCACATGTACCCAGGACTCACGATTCCCCGAATTGCGACGCGCCCCTTCCTTCTCAGCTCTAGCCCTTCCCGGCTACACCATGGTCCATGTGACCATTTACCATATGACCGTAGTCAAAATTCCCGTTGGGGTTTTCCCTATCGCGATATCGAAGGGTATGGACTCCTTGTCCCTAGGATCCCCGATTTCCCGATTTGCGATATCCTCTGGATCGTTGACAGCTGGCCTCCACTACGCCTCTATCCTCCTTCTCTGCTACGGTGACAGCTGGGCCCACTGATCGGGGTATCGCGGATCATGATTTCACAATGCATAAACCACTTGTCTACGGGATCCCCGATATCCCGATGGCTTCAACTCCGATGGCGCTAGATTATTGCCACGCATCCCTCCAGCGGACGATCCCGATCTCGTCGGGATTTCAGAACTTCCGATGCCCTGGTTCCCTCGACCTTGAGAACTCTGATTTCCCGATGAATGCTTATGCCGATGGTCGCTTGATCTCTGACACCTGTTTCTCAGATGGACGGCTCGCATCTTGTCGGCATTTCGAGACCTGCAAGTCCCGATGTCTGGTGCCTTGGATCTCCGGAACGGATGATCGCGTGACACGTGCCCCTTCTCAGATGGACGGCTCAGATTAACTCTCGAGATTTTGAGACTTTCGAAGTCCCGATTCTCATGACCTAGAGAACTCCAATTTCCTGATGGCCGCTATCTCGATGGCTCGCCAGAGTACTGACGCGTGTCCTGCCGAGATCGACGGCTAGGATTCTCTCTTCAATATCTTGATGACCTGTCCGGGATTTATCCTCCTATTCATGGGATTAAATCCCGCGTGACTCTTGCACATCCGATGGTTTTCAGCGATCTGATCCAAGCTCTAACGACTCAGATAAATCCCCCTCGTGCGCTCCTCCTCCAGAGGCTAATCTCT
Organism: Picea sitchensis; assembly: GCA_010110895.2. Lineage (NCBI taxonomy): Eukaryota > Viridiplantae > Streptophyta > Pinopsida > Pinales > Pinaceae > Picea > Picea sitchensis. Next base: position 19,099 of record SNQJ01S0134003.1, read on the forward strand.
GCGCAACTCTTCCCGATCCTACGACTGACGGGCATTCGAGTGAGATCCGACAGCTATCGGTCTCCTCCTTCTGTGGCTCCTCCTGAGCTCCTCCTGAACGCGTAAAACCAACGGTCCAGATCTTCTTTCTCCACCCGATCTGACAGCTCCTGTTGCTCCTCCTGAGCTTGAGCGATTTCTTCCCAGACTTAAGGGAATTTAGATTTTTCCCAAGGCCTCGGCCTTGTCTTCTTTTCTCTGTGAACTCCTCGACTGTGGGCTTCACCTACGCGTATACAACGCTGCCCTTCTTGAGCTTGTCTTTGAATCCTTGAAGGATTCTCCCAACTCCTACACTCCTCGCAGAGTCTCCTCATGCACACACTGGTGCTATCCCTTCTGAGCTTCCGTAAACACTCAGACCCCTTGGGGGTTTTTCGTCCTTCTTCTCCCTCAAATGGAGAATGAAATGGATGCCCTCCTAGCTGTCCTTCTGCTCAAGCATCTTCTTGAGTACTTCTGGGCATTCAGTAACCCAGTGAAAGTTCCCTCAGCGGATCTTTCCTCCAACTTCCATAACTCAAGAGTTCTTTCCTCTGTTGTGCCTGCTTGCCCACTTCCTCGACGCCCTCCTGACGGAGTCTCTTCTCT
>SNQJ01S0134009.1:12206-25525 GCA_010110895.2 Picea sitchensis
GAACTTCCGGTAGAAACTAGCCAATCCATGAAAACTTCTCACCTCAAATATACTCTTTGGTGACAGACAATTCTTAATTACCTCCACCTTATTTGGGTCCATCCTCAACTTATCTGCAGAAATAACAAAACCCAAGTAAATGAGCTCCATCTTCATGAATGAGGATTTCTTCATGTTTATCAACAATTTCTCTTGCTGTAATCTCTTCATTACTGTAGCCAAATGTTTTATATGCTCTGCCTCTATTTTACTGAAAATCAGTATGTCATCAAGATACACAATGACAAATTTTCTGATGAACTCCTTCAGGACTTCATTCATCAACCTCATGAAAGTACTCGGTGCATTTGTTAAACCAAATGACATGAAAATCCATTCATACAAACCTTCGTTAGTCTTGAAGGCTGTCTTCCATTCATCTCCTTCTCTCATACAAATTTGATGATATCCACTTTTCAAATCAATCTTTGAAAAAAATTTGGCTCCACTCAAGCAATCCATTAGATCATCCATTCTCGGCAATGGAAATCTATACCTGATGGTTATCTTGTTGATCGTTCTCAAGTCAGTACACATCCTCCATCCTTCGTCTTTCTTCGGGCTGAGCACTGTCGGAACAACACATGGACTCAAGCTTTCCCTAACCAACCCTTTGTCCAACAAATCCTGGACTTGTCTTTTGACCTCTTCATTCTCCTACGACATTAATTTGTATGCTGCTTTGTTTGGTAAACTAGCTCTAGGTATGAGATCAATATGATGGCTCACACTTCTAATCAGTGGCAACGAATGAGGTAGTTCGTCCACTACTATGTCAATGAACTCTTCCAGCAGTTCCTGAACCTCTTCTAGTAAATCATCTACCCTTGTGCTGGTTAAAACAATTTTTGGCTTCCTGACCACAATGAATTGTGGTTCCTCCTTCTTCTTAACCTTTGTAAGAAGTTCCTTCCCAGTCATGAGAAGTACAATGTTGCTTACTTCAGGTTTCACCTCCTTATCTTTAATCGACAACAACATGTGAGTTCTCCCATTCTTCTCTAGGGTGTATGCATTCTTCCTCCCATCATGCATCACATTTGCCATGGTCTACCCAACAATAAATGACAAACATCCATGAGAATAACATCAAAGAGTATTTCATCTTTATACCCTCCTATTTTAAATTCAACTAAACATTGTTTAGTGACATTTGCCTGATGTCCTTTTTGTAGCCATGAAACTCTGTATGGACTCGGATGATCAATCATCTCCAGTTCCATCTTTTCTACCATCTTTGTAGAAACGAGATTATCTGTGCTACCACTATCTACAATGACCTTGCATACCCTATCCTTGGTTTTGCAAACAGTTCGAAAAAGACTGTTTCTTTGCACTGGATTCTCCACCTCCTTCTCTGGTGTTAAGAGAACTTTTCACATCATCAACGATCTCCCACCTTCATCATATTCTACCTCAACAGTTCACCTCTGTGCTTCAACGATGTGAGTTTCACCACCTTCTTTATTTTTTTCTGGAAATTGATAAGACTTGTGTCCATTCTTTCCACATGTGAATCATTTAACCACTCCACCTCTTCCTCTTCCTCTACCTCTAGTACGAGGAAAAATGTTTGCATCAGCATACTGACCTTTCTGTTTAGTATGCTTCCCTCTCTGTGAAATTCCACCTCTCTCAGTTTGAGTCTGAGGTTTCCTCCATTCTTCCTTGGGTTTCTGATTTCTATCCTGGGCAACTAATTTGCCTCTGGCTTGACTTCTGCCTCGACCTCTTTGACCTTGTTTTCGACTCAGCTTCTCTTCAACTTTCAGAGCCATCTGATAAGAATCTTCCACCATTCATATGGTCATCATGCTCATCTCATCTTGAATGTCGTATCTCAGACCATTCATGTACCTGACAATTTTTTCATCATTACTTTCGCGATGACTTGCCCTAATGTTCAGCCTGTAGAATTATTCAGTGTATTCCTTTACTGTCATCAATTTCTGTCTCAAATTATGCATTCTTCGAAACAAAGTAATTTGGTAAAATCCCTGGGAATGAATTTTGCAATCATCTTCACGATCATCCTATCCAAACTCTTGATTTTCTGCTTACCTTGGCAGCGGCTGTTAGCTTGCAGTTCATCCCACCACAATGCTACATGTCCTTTAAGTCTCATGACAACATGTTTTACCTTCTTGTATTCTTCGACATCTTCATAGTCAAAATATGTGTCCAGATCTCTAATCTAGTCTAGAAGCTCTTTCGCATCCAGATTTCCTTCGTATACTGGAATATCCATTTTTGCCTTAGCGCCCATCCTTGCAACAACCCTAATCAGGTGTTCATTTGATGCATCTTCTGTAGTGACTTATTCTCCTTCATGTTCAACCTCATTTTCACTTTCAAAATCACTAAGATCCCCAACACCGACTGTGCGCCTCTGTGCTGTCTCCATGTCTTCGAGTCTAGCGCGTAGTTCACGCATCTCTCCTTCTATGGATAGATCAAGCATTTTCCTACCCCTTCTTCTCAGCATTTCCCTATCCTTTAGCGGATCATGTGTTTGCCCGTCCCTTCTTCTCGGTAGCATGGTGAATCTTCCCTTTCCCTGCTACAGAAAGCCAAAAAAACTTTCTGTGCTCTGATACCAACTGACACAGACCTGTCGGCCCTCGGGCCGAGATCCGCTCATAGGATTGTTCTTTAACCCCTTCGAGCTAGATCGACTCTTTCAGATTCTCTGCTGGAATCTTCTTTTTAGAATCAATCCCTAGGTCCCTTTTTGTGGCTCAAAATTTCATGAGTTTGCGAGTCATTACTCCTGAATCTTCCTCTCCAAATATGCAATACTCGAGATTGCAAAACATGTTTATCCCTTTCTCTTATCAGCGCCCTCCTTACACAACCACAGTATAGGCTAAGCACTAGTTCCTTTCACCTCTCGCGCCTTCACGAGTTCAATGGTTCAACCCTGGCACCTTTCCTCTCGAACCCTCGAGAGGCAAGATTTGAATTTTCTCCTCTCGTTTTCGCTACTCGCGACTACGCGAGTCGAAGGCTCAAGCTTTCATTCACTTATCTCCTGAGTCCCCGAGAGGTGAGAGGTAAACGGGGTGTTGACTCCTCCAGATGTGTGGCGTGTGTCCATCGATCCACTTACCAGGCCCACCTTGTGGTTCTACCATGTGTCTCTTATGTGCAACCTCGACACTTTGCGACTTCACCTTTCACGATTTCAAGCACCCAAATTTTGGGCTCTCACCTGGCGAACCTCCGAGTTCACGCGATCCTCTGATCTCTACCACCTGTCCTCCTCTGATGGAAAGCTTAGATTACTTCGTGACTTCACGAGTCCTGATGTTGAGCTTCCGACTCTCCAACTCATGAAACCCCGAAATGGTCAATAAAGACTGACTTCCATGTTGGTGATCACGCCACCTGTCTACTCTTAGATGGACGGTCCTGATCACTTTGCAGCTTCGCCACTCGCAAAGTTGAATGACCTCCTTTCCTGACCTCTGATGCTTGACTCCCTGATATGGGTGATCTCACTACACGTGTCCTTCTTCTGGTGAATGGCTCAGATTTCTTCGCTATCTTGGGACTTCACACCTCACGACCTCGCGATTTTTGATGCAAATACTTCGACCTTTCAACTCATGAATCCCTGAGACCCAATTCCGTGAGTGATCCAACGACCGATTTCTCCCGATTTTACGCTCGACGAATGATTCCGTAACCTTCTCGCTCCTCTGCGAGATCTGATGGCTTCCAGGACTTCGCAAACCCTTCACGGAGGATTTCAACCATCAATTTCCTCCTTGACAATTTCTATGAAATGAACATGGTGCTCTCTTACGGAACTTGTCCTCCTGCAAACACTTTCGCTGTGCCTCCTTCCAAAAATTCAGGGTACTAAACTTCTTGAGCTTGATTGAAAAATTCCCAAGTCCCTTGGGGAAAATTCTTGCGTGCACTCCTTGCGGAAATTCCTCAATACTTCCAAGTATCGAACTTTTAGACTCTGTGCACTCTCCGCGAAAGTAGTCTTCCAACAACTTTACTCAGTTTGCAAACACTGAGATTTCCCTCAGTCTGTGCACTCCTTTCACAACTCCTGTGCTTAATTTACACTTCTGCGAGAATGAGAATAATGTTATCTCTTCTGAGCTTTCAGAGACGAACTCTAACTACTGTCAACACACACCTTGCAGATGATTTCACTGCAATCCTTGCAGGAATACTCTTGCTCAGACAGAGAAACAATTGAAACTCATTCTCCACTCTCCCTCTCTTCAGATTTCAAAAAATAAATATGAAATCATACATTCACGCATAAAAGAAAATGCATAACAAGGAATAAACATCCATGAGCATAACATTCGTAATCCATACATAGAGAACAAATATGACACCATGAATTTGAATTTAATCTCTTTCTATTAATTCAAATCTCTGTACATGGGTGTTTTTAACTACTGCTCTCTTCTCTCTTATCTATGCTTTATGCTCATAATCATAATAATGTTACAACTACACAATGAAGATGTCTATATCCATTTTCCCTCCGACTCCTAAAACTGTCTAATCTGAGAATTCAAAGCTACCTACTAACATTAATTAACATAAATGCCTTCTTAGTCCTTCAGACGAGAGTGGGATTCTCAAGGTTTGATTACAAATCAAGAAGTATGCCTCTCCTTAACTATTACATTTACGTTTGGTGCATCCATCTTCAAAAGTTTTTAAACAATTCATCATGTGCCCAAAATTCATTGGTGTGTGGCCCATGCTCGCTTGACGTTGCCGATGCTCCTGTGTCAGCTTCTATGAGCTACCTCTTGAGACAAGTCTCATTCCCTTCTCGACCCTGTGACACTGATGTGTTGACGATATTTTTCAATAATTGATTTCTCAACTCCCTATTCTCATGGTACAACTTAACAATAACGAGATGCACTTACTTTAGCCTCAGTGACGACTCAAAAATATCCATGTCTTCAGTGCCCGACCTTCTCCACCTGGCGTAGGTTTCTCGCTTCAAAAATTTGATAGGTTCCATCCGAATAGAGTGCATGAGTAATTCCTCAATGACCAATTTTGTGCACGAATAGCTCGGGGCTTGGGCCTTCCCAGTTTCTCTGGTCTTCCTTGGCCTGCCCCTTTTCTGGGGTATCGATTGCTGGGGGGAAAAGGATTCCAATGTCTTTCCTTTCTCTATAGCCCTTCCTATTTCCTCTTTTGCGCTATGTGATGTTTCTTTTCCCGTGGGTAGAGGGGGATCTCCTTTGGGGTCCTGAGGAACGTCGACTTCAAGTAGAAATGAATCCCAAATCTCACCCAATTGTCTCAATTGATCGAGTATCAATAATTTTATTAGTGAGATATGAGATAATTTCTTCTTCAAATGGTTTTCTTTAGCTTGGACGTTGTCTGCCATTCCCTGGAGGCTTTGGTGCAAGAATAAAGGCAAGTTCAACGATATCCTTCTTATGAATTACATCAACAATCTGATGTGATGTGGGTGTATTTTCTTAGACCTTCTTTCATAGGTCAAATACTTTCTAATCACCCTCATGAGTTTTCAAAAAGGCTCCTGTAGATATTGACTTAGAGCACCCATTTTGACTTTCCCTTTTAAGTAGTTTGGTTTGATGAATTCCTTGTAGCATAGCACATTCAAAGGTATTCCCTTAGACCACCTTTCACCAAGTGGAGGGATCTCTGTCGTGGATGAAAAAGTTTCCTCTGTCACGTGGAATGTGATTCCTATAATCACTGCACGGAACCCGTTGAATCTAAGTGCGAACTGTTCTACCAGTTTCACGTTTAATCCTTGGATTTTCTTGCAATAAAGCATGCATCCGACCTGTTCGAAAGATGATCTGACATTCATATCTTCATTTACCAATGCCAATTTTTGAGGCTTGGACCCCACAGTTCTATCGCTTCACGCCCCTTTCCTTATGTTCTGGGATGTTTCCATGGTGCAATGCATGTTTGTTCTACGCGCGTGGTAGTGAATATGCCACCCCTTTTGTGCGAAGAATAGATAACAATATTCTTTTATCCCAGACTTGTTGGAGGACTGGTAATAGAACTTCACACGATAAGCGAGGATGATTTTGGGAATTCACTACGTGCCCCCCCTGGCACCACAAAGAATCTTGGTGCGGGGATGGGTCGATGCTGTGACAATGATGATGACAGGATTTTCGCAGTAAGGGAGGGAAAAAGAGAATTTGGATGTGATGAGAACTTTGAGGATGAGGGGATGACTATGAGAGGACATATCATCTAAAATACTAACTGGTGAACAACTTTGACCAGCCCCAAACCATGATTTAAGATGGAACAAACGTGACACTCTTGACTTTCCCGCAACGAGAAACTCAGGGCTTGCAGAAAAGGTTACAGACGACACATAAACTGGGTTGGTTAATAGAATACATGTAGAGTGACTGGAATTTATAACTGTATAGGTGAGGGATGGAATCATGTCAGGGGACACTGAATCCATGGTGATGAGAATTTTTGAAGCAGGTCGAAGATTTGTGAAGCAGATTCGCGCAACGGGTATAATTTAGAGTGTGTAAAGTAGAGATGATAAGAGCTGCAGAGTATATGTGATATGAGCGCTGTGATTTATTATCCTTTTTGACTTCATAATGAGATGATGATGGTTGTTATATCTGCTGACATGACTCTAACCATAACAACTTGCTTTGACCTTTGGCACATAAGACCTCCTCTTTTGATAGGATCCGACCTTTTGGGAAAAAAACTTTATCATTTACACATGTTTGGTTCTGACGTCCATTCCCAACTCCAAGGGACAAACTGACCACTTGTTGACTTCAACCCATTTGTTGATTGGTAGCTAACCTCACATGCTTTGGCACACAGACTATGACTTGACTAAGACTGACTCTAACTGAAAAGTGATGACACTAACAATTCCCATGTGATTATAGTAGGTAATCACCATTTGTCCATTCTCATTTCTATGTGTCAATTTGTTTTTTATAGCTTGTGGCCTAATGAGACCTATTTCATTGAGATATGAATGGGACAAAAAAATATATACCATTTTCTAGGATACACAAAATTATGATGATGTTCTTAGAAGCCAATTTTGACCACATGTTTCATGTTGACCAAGCCTAGCAATGATCACCACTTTTTTTTTTGTTTTCTAGTTTGTTCTGACCTGCGGGACTAGCATGTGGATGAGAAACCATAACTCAGGGGAATCTAAGCCATCAAAATCACCTGAGAATCACACCTGGCCTAAGCCATACCAACCCTTTACATGGATGGATTTTTTGTCCCCGAAGGTTTCAAATAGGTGACTTTAACATCATAGAGTGCCTTAACAACACACTCTGTCACCAATTATTCTACACCTCAGGGATAATGACAACCACCCTTTAATCCAATCAATTAAGTATTTTATCAAGATATGGATTCTATTAATTCATCTCACATATTTTGGGAATATTGGTTTCCAAGAAATATTTTAGGCATTTTTTGGTTACACTGCCCATTCTATGGGCATACCTGTGCACATTTTTGGGAAATTGCTAGTAAATAAAACCATGCATGTTGGTATATATTTAAAGCGAAGAAGTACCTCTATAGTGTATCTAGGGAGGTAACCAGGGGGGTGAAGGGCCCATAGTGACAATAGTGGAGGCCGTTCAATGTAAGGTGGACTAGGTACACTATATTATTAAATAAGGCCTGATATGGTAGTTAGATATATTAGTGTGAACATAATAAAAGTGAGAAGGATTTATAGAAGGTTCTTTCTCTAGAATTTTATTAGGTAGTATTATGTGCCTCAATAAATTTGAAAATATAACTTCATATATAACTCCAATTATTCACACAAATATTCAACACAAGAATGAGAAATTGATAGAATTCCCTATCTCCATAGTTTTTTGAGTGTTCTAGGCTCTCAAGGCTAGTGTAAGGAGTGCGTTCCAGAGTTGTTGGAAAAATCTGTGAAGCCAACGCAAGGAGTGCACTATAAATTTGATTCGAGTTCAGAAAGAGCGTGCCATATGGGCACACCAGAGCAAGTCTTAAGCTCATAAGGGATAGTGAAAGGGAGTGTACAATAGAGTTACTGGACACTCTAAGGGTGAGAAAAAGGAGTGCACATACACTCAATGAAGTGTAAAATCCTAGAAGAAAAAGTTGTACAAGGAGTGCGCAGGTGAGTCTTTACAGTCGCCAAAATCATAAAATAAAGAAGAGTGCAAGGAGTGCACGAAGCCAATACACCTTTGAAGTGTTGGTAAAGCTGAGAAGAAGAAGTGCAAAGAGTCAGGAGGGCACAAGAGATCATTTGGAGAAGAAAGGGCCGAGACCCTTTGAAGTCTGAGCAATTACATGATCAAAGAGGAGGTAAGTGCAAGGTGTGCACAGAGCCAACAGGAGGTGTGCGAAGGCTGAACCATCTATAGGTTCGCAAGCTCAGAAGAGATAGTATGAGTTTATGTAGATATGAGTGCAAGGAGTGCATCGACATAACACTTTGTTAAGTGTTAGTCAATATTAAGAAGGGAAGTGAAAGAGTGCACGGGAGAAAATTTTAAGTATTTGATTGTAGGAGAAGCACAAGTGTGCACCCACACTTCATATAAAGTGTTGAACAAACCTCAGGAGGTGCAACACAAGTAAATGTGAAGGAGTCATCCTTCCAGGGGAAGAGTCAAAGGCTGAGCCTTTGGAAAACATTGATAAATTCCTTCTTCGAAGGGAAGTGAAGCGGAGCAGAGGAGGAGAAGCTACATCAACCATCATATAAGATATCCGAATCAATCTGGACCATCAGATCTAAGTCTAGACAGGAGAAGGAATGTGCAGAGGAGGAGAAAAGATCTCAGTCGTTAGATCTTAGCACGAGGATCGACCATCATCAAATCCAGGTAAGAAGCACGACCATTAACCCTTAAGTACTTCAGACTTTGCTTCTTTGGAATAATTGGGTCATGGTTATAAGTGCGAGAAAAATACCTAAAGATCCAAAGGCCAGAGTGAATCCTATCCATTTGCATCAGGAGCACATTGTTGATTAATTGGGTCGGTTTTCATTGATGTCAACCCTTGAAGAAATTTCGGTAGCAAATTCTGGTAGCACAAATGTTTGGGTAATGGAACCACGTTTGTTTGATGGATAATGGTATGGGTTTTGATATATTTGCAGGTAAGACTATTCTATATGGATAATACATATCATGCCATTTCCGGTGGTATGTGGAATGTCACATAACTCCTCACGGTTAGAGATTTATGGCCATATGAAGTTGGAGAACCCTCATGATTCATCTAGAAGCCCTAAAAAGTCAAAGTAGTCAAAGTGTTTGCAAAGAAGAAATTATTCAAATAATAAAGTGAAGTGATGAGTGTACTATAAGTTAAAGAGGATGAAAAACAAATTGTTTGAATAATAAAGTTAATGGATAAATCCCTAAAATAAGGAAAGTGGTGTGAGAGATTTTAGAAGGTAAATAATAAAGTGAAGTGATGAGTGTACTATAAGTCAAAGTGGATACAAAATAAATGATTTAAATAATAAAGTTAAAGGAGAAATTACTAAGTGGACAAGTGGTTAGAAATTGGTTAACCCTAAAATAAGGAAAGTGGGTTAACATGGTTAAAAGGTAACCCCTTGAGGAAGTTACATGAACATATAAATAAGAGGCAAGGCTCTCTCATTTTAATCACACTTGAATATCATTGAATATCTATTTTGTGAAAGGTTATTTGGGCAGGTATTATTGATAGAGAAAAATTGCAGAAGAAAAATTGTAGCAGGAAAAGTGTGGTAGTAAAAGTGTGGCAGAACAAATGCGGGGGAAAAAGTGCGGCAAGAAAAGTGTAGCATAAAAAGTGCGGTAGGAAAACTGCGATAGAAAAAGTGCAGCAGAAAAAGTGTGAAAGAAAAATCGCGGCAGAAAAATTGCGGCAAAAAAATTGTGGCATAAAAAGTGAGGCAGAAAAGTGTGGAAAAACAATCGCGGTAGCAACATGGTTGGGGTCTATTTATGAGAGATATGGCACATATTTTTTGAGGTATGTTTTGTGAGCTAGGGTTTATCTCTTGAGATGGTATTGGATGTTCAATATTGCTGCATATATCAGATTTTTTGAGGGATACAGTTGGTATTTTGTTGTTGGTATTTGGCATATGGGTATTGGTATTTGGGTTGTGATTTGTTGCTGAAGTTGTTGGTTCAGCTTGAGGCTACATAACAGTGAGGTTGTGGCACATGGTCTGATGTAAGGGTTTATGGTATTTGGTTTATGGATAGAGTGACGAATTTTCAGATAACTTTTGATGGTTATATTGGTGTATGTCTTTAGTAAATGGTTGAGGTACATGTTGGGTACATGGTTGAGACAAGTAGTTGATGAGTTGACACATACATGAGGTTTATAGTTTATGAGTTGGAACATACATGAGGTGTATAGTTGATGATATTGGTACATCTTGATGAGTCAAGGTTGATGCATGGTACATGTTGGTTCAGGTTATTGGTATAGGTTGTTTGGTGCAGGTTGATTTGTACAGGTTGTTACATGTTATTGGTACAGATTGACGGTGACAGGTTGATAGTGGAAGTGGTTGATTCAGTGACAATGACAAGTTGTCTACATTTGACATTTATATTTCATGGCGGTTGGAGAGGGCAGGGAAAGGTGGTTGTAGCCACCTTCCGACTGTAGCCGGAGAACTTAGGGGGTTGGAGCCTCCTTCCAGTTGCAGCTGGAAAACAAAGGAAGTTGGTGCTTCCAATGAATGTAGTTCTTCAAGAGATATAAGAAAAAACATTTTGTGGTTTTATCCCACCTTGGGTTTCCACGTATAACCACTGGTGTACTCTGTATGTGTGTGATTTATCATTTGTTCATTAACTATTGGATGATAGTTCTACATTGATATAACACTTGCATTTTTGGTGAAAAAGGATTAAATTGCTTTATTACTTATTTACTCCCCCCCTTTTAGTAATACAACAATTTCTATTAGAGTGGGTTCCTTCAGAAATCAGTTTAACCACTGAAAGGTAGATCATGGAGAGCAACAACATGTATAAAAATGGAATACCATAATTTGATGGGAAAAAGTATGCATTTTGGAGAATAAGTATGAAAATATATATACAGGCATATGGATTTGAAATTTGGAAATCAATTGTAGATGGATACATAGACCCAACAGTTCCACCAACAAATGACAAAGCAATATAACTCGGTTGGAATAACTCCAAAGCCACCAATGCACTTTTGAATGGTCTTTGAGAATTGATATTCACCAAAGTTGCACATTGTAAATCCGCTAAAGATATTTGGGACAAACTTGAAAATATTTATGAAGCAGATTCAAAAGTCAAAGAAGCAAAGCTTCAAACTTACAGAGGTTAGTTCGAACAACTAAAGATGAAGGAAGATGAGAATATTGCATCTTAGTTTTTATGAGTCAATGAAACAGTAAATGGAATCATGGGATTGGGAGAAGAAATCAAAGAATCTGTAATTGTTCAAAAGGTACTAAGATCTCTTCCTATGATATTTGACCCTAAGATATCAACACTAGAAGAAAGAGCAGATACGACCTCAATAAGCATGAAAAAATTACATGGAATATTCACAACATATGAAATGAGAACTGAATAGGAAAATACAGATATAAAAGAAGCAGCCTTCAAAGCATCCAAAAATTCAAAGTAAAAGGGAAAACAAAAAGAAAAATAACATAACAATAGTAGTGACGTCTCGAAAGATGATGAAGAAGTGGCCAACTTTGTCAAAAGATTGAACATGGGAACCAACGTCAGGTATAGAGGTAAACTTTCTTTGATTTTTTTTAATTGTGATAGTATTGGTCATTTTACTAACAAATGTTCTCATAAGAAAAAGAGAAATGATGAAGGTTACTCAAATAGAAAAAAAACATATAAAGGCAAAATAACCACAAAGAAAGCTTTCCAGAAAAAATTATGCACCAAAGAAGACATCTCAACATCAGATGAAGATGAAGCCAGTGATAGTGAGACAGAAAGATTTCTATTCATGGAAGTAGAAGACTCTGATAAAGAAGAATGTGAAGAAGAATATGAAGAATAAGAGTTGACTACCGAGAATAATTGATGTGTGCCATAGAATTTATCAGAAGAGAAAACAAAAAAAAAGCAAGAAACTACAAGAAGAACTAGACAAGAAAGAAGACACTCAAGAACTAGAACAAATGATCACAAATCTGAAGGTTCAAATAGAAGAAGATAAAATAATTGAAGAAGCACTCAAACAACAACTAGAAGAAAAATACAGGATCATTGGAAATTTGGAAGAAGCGATTGTCACATTAAGAAAGGATATTCAAAAGAAAAATATGCAGAACAACTCAAAAGTTTTGGATGACATTATCAACAGTAAAAAACATCATCTTGACAAGTCCGGACTTGGATACAATTAGACAGAAAAGGGAAGAAGCTCCAAAACAACAGAACAAGAAACATATCCAAAAAGCTATGCAGAAAAAATCAAAGGGGATAGGAAGATCTATAAGGAAGATTATAGGGACACTCATCCACTGAGAAGATTCATATTTCAGAATCAACAACTGACAGATAGGCCTCAGAATAAATAATAATGCACAAGAGTAACTCCTTTAAGAATATCTTCAACTCCCAGGTATCAAACCATATTTTTTGGTTTATGTTATGCATGTAATAATTTTGGACATAAAGATGTGAATTGCAGAGCTAACAACATGAACATAAGCAACTTTGAAAGTCATACACAAAAGGGTTATCCACGAAGGCCTAGTGAAACACATAGAAGAAGTTACAACAAGTGTGAATCTTTGAGCACTGAAGTGGAATGTTACAAATATAACAACTTTGGACACATGGACAAATATTGCAGAATGACAGTCCATCCTAGAGAACTGCAATAGAATATTAACAGTCATAGAAAGGAACCTCAGAAAAGGACATGGATAAGAAAGAAGAATGAGTATAGCAATGAAGAATGCACACTCGCTCTACAAGATAAGCAGAAGAAACATGGTTAGTATGTTGACAGTGGATGTTCAAAACACATGACAAGTGATAGAGACATGTTTCTTACATTAAGAAAGGAAAGAGATGGATCAATCACCTTTGGAAATGATGTTTCAGCTAAACTCATTGGAAAATACACAGTCTGAATTGGGAACAAGAATACCAAGGCATAAAATGTTCTACTAGTAGAAGATATGAAACATAATCTTCTAAGTGTGAGTCAAATGTGTGACCAAGGTCATAAAGTTACTT
>SNQJ01S0134010.1:25706-39228 GCA_010110895.2 Picea sitchensis
GGACATCTTTGTTGGAGGATTCTTGCAAGATATTGGGGTTTACTCATGCAGAAGGCATTGATATGATGTTCTAATCACAATCTTATTCACCGACATCTTGTGTTAAAGACGTGAGGAGAAGAGCATGCTTCTCTCTCTCTCTCTTCGTACTTACTCTCTCTCTTGTCCTGGAGGTGCTAGGGTTTCTTGGAGCTTGTGGAGAATCTTGAATACCAGGGTCAGGGTTTTATCCCTTGGAGACATTGGAGCTAGAGTTTTGTGATTAAACCCTAGATTATAATTGTTGAGGAGTGAAGAAGAGGAGACATCTTGCCTTGGAGGACATGATACTGTGATACTTGCTTGTTGGAGCTCCTTGGTGTTCGTTAGGGTTTCTCTTGGTTTTCCTAGCTAAGGTTTTGGACAGCTAAAGTATTGTGCTAGCCTTGGGATGAGGCTATGGTATGTACATGAACTTAATCTTTACACACACACACACACATGAAGTTTTCAGCTGTCCAAAATTGTCTTATTGCAGATTTGATTTTCAACTATCTATTTCTTCATTGTTGATTAGGTTTGTTGAGCGGTGAAATATTGTCTAATGTCGCTGCTGTTTTTATCATTTATCAAAGGTTATAACAGCCTCCTAAGGCTGAAAATTCACAGGGTTAAGATCTGGTAAACCTCTAGGCAAGAGATGAGATTTCTGAAGTTGCATTAGTTGCCCAAGATCAGACTCCTAAGGCTGAAAATACACAGGGTTAAGATCTGGGAAACATTTAGGAAAGAGATGAAATTTCTGAAGTTGCATTAGTTTCCCTAGATCTGAAAATTTCTACATGCCAGAGCCACATCTGCTAAAACTCCAGGCCAAAGCCTCACAACAAGGCTTCTAAAAGTTCTAACTGCTTCTGAAATGCACTGGCCTTCAGTAATTGAATAGGCAACTCCACTCTGACCTCCTTGAAAGACAAGGAGAATAACAGGATTATGCTGCAGAGCCACCAAAACCCCTTTAAAGTGGATCATCAAACAGATGCATATTCAATGTATCATTGGAAACTTCTATTGTTTATAGCAGTCGGCATGTACCTTTATTGCTCACAGCTTTTACCTTTTGTTTTGCTATAGTATAATAAGTAGCATCATTCATGTTACTTATGCTTCTTAGACTTTAGAAAATCCTTTAGCATTTCCTTGTGCTACAAAGTTCAACTAATAAAATATATTCATATTAACCGCATTTTGTTAATTGTGGATGGTAACATTGCTTCTTTATTTCTCTTTTTTGAGACATCCAAGGACCTAATTGTATTAATACAACAAAAGAGCCCATTTCATCCAGATAAAAATCACAGAACATACCAATACCCATATTGCCTGGGAAATGTCAACATCTGAGATATAGATCTCACATCTAACTTTTCTTAACTATATAATTTGTGGGTTACTGCTAGACCCTTAAGTTCAGATTATGGGAAACTAACCTCCTTGGCCCGATCTTCTTCATCCTCCCTATTGTACTTTTCATAAGCCTCAGCATCATCAACAAACAAGCTTGCATCTGAAAGGAATAATTCCCGCCCACTGCATACATCCATAGTTTAATCAGTGAGCAAGCACGCTTACAGAGCTAACAGCTAGAAACATCTAAATAAAAAAGTGTGTCAAAAACCTTACCTCATACGATCATTTTTCGCTCTCTCAGCTCTCTTAGCAGCCAGCTCGGCTTCCTTCTGGTCTGTCTTTTTCTTCTTCCATTCATAAAATAAGTCACCATTAAGAGGAGTCGTAGTTTTTGTTTGCCGTCTCTAAAAAAGTACACAAGAACAATTCCAAAAATCAGTAGTGAACCAAGGATCAAAAAACAACTGAGATGCAAAATCTCTCCATGCTTAGAAGATCCGAGTTAAGATGGATCTATACTGGATATATGTATCCCATGTTCTAACGCTGACATGAGCATATGTCCACTAATATATAATATTATACAAAACTAAAAATCTAATAATAAATGTAATGTGGACTAAATAATACTAATTTACATATTTACATATCTGTATATATATAAAAATAGCACAATAAAAACTAAATAATATCAACTATTGGAAGAAGAGGAATGTGAGGCAATTATGTTTTGCACCATTCTTGATTGTTTCTTATCAACCCACAGAATTCATGGTGAGCTGCTCGTCATTGATTATGTGGGTTGATAAGAAACAATCAATAATGGTGCAAAACACATTATATGTTCTGCATCATTCTTGATTGTTTCTTATCAATACACAGAATCCATGGTTAGCTGCTCATCATTAACTCTGTGGGTTAATAAGAAACAATCAAGAATGGATGGGTTGATAAGAAACAATCAAGAATGGTGCAAAACATAATTGCCTCACATTCCTCTTCTTCCAATAGTTAATGTGATTTAGTTTTTATGGTGCTATTTTCATTTATATACAGATGTAAATATGTAAATTACTATTATTTAGCCCACATTACATTTATTAATATTAGATTTTGAGTTTTGTATAATATTTTATATCAGCGGACATATGCTCATGTTGGTGTTGGGACATGGGACAGATGTTACAATCTCTTCAATACTGGGCTATAGAATGCACCTCACTTTTCTCAGTGCATTCATGAGCAATAATCTTTCATGGCAGCTAAATACATGTGAATTTTTTTGTATTCAAACATACCTGATTTTCAATCTCCTCTTCAATTGAAATCTTCTGTGTCTCTTCCTCTAACAAAGCCTTCATTTGAGACTTTAATACATAACCAGGAGGCAGAGCATGTCTATAGTGACATTCTTTTTCTCCATTGGGACAAGTCCAAAACCAGCCATATTGTTTTTTCTCCACAGCTTCCAAAAAGTATTTACACACCTGTCACGCAAACATGAAGAAAGGAACACAAAGTTGAAAGAGGGGAAGGTGAAGTTAGTCAGTAGGCATTAGAATTTTGCATAATACCACCAAAATTAAATCAAGTATAAACATCATAAAACAATATGCACAACACAACTGAAAAGTTGGGCATACGCATCACCAAATGTGTACATCCTTGGCTCTAAATCAAGGTATAGCAATCACCTGGTACAGTGATGCATCTAGAAAATATAAATAGTAAAAAACTATACATACAATATCAGTTGGCTTGTTCTGGTTGTACTCATTTTTCTTGGATTCTACAACCTTTTCAAGTGTCTCCAGGTCCCAATCATCCATAGTGTCTAGTTGCAATACCATGGGGAAAATGTCAGCACATAAGGATCTAACCACTAAGAACTCAAATAAATTATGACTTTCTGGATATGGACGATAACACATACAACCTTCCAATTCAATATTTATAATACCAAAAGAAAATAACACATAAAAATTCAATTGTTAACTGATAAAAATCTATAATTTTCTCAATGTGGGTTCAAACTTCAAGCCATCCAGTTCCATAAATAACATCCACAGGAAGGTTGGGGCCTAAACAGCTAATCAAAATTACTGATACTGAGATATTTAGACAAGAACCTCTACCACTCAACTAAATCATGAGGAATTTACCTCCTTTGGAAGCCAATAACCACAAATATATAATTAACGCATAATTTCCATTAACCTACAGATAAAGATCAAAATGCATCCCATGTTCCCTGGAGTCCCATTCATGCATTCACAGGAGACTAGAGTTTACTCAACTGACTAGAAGCAACCAATGGTCTTCTACCATTATACATAACGTTCTGCTAATCAACATCAAGATAACAGCATCTAATTCTGCTTTCTGGCTTGATAACAACAAATAGAAAAATCTCACAAAAAGTAGGCATGATAAAGCACACCTTCATCTCGCTTGTCACTATACAGGTCAATCTTTTCACCCTTTCTCTGTACATTCAAGTCATGCGAAAATTTGCACTTAAAACCCTTGCCACATTGCCCAGCCTTAAAGAATTCACATACTATAGATTTGGGATCAACACCTGCATATTTAAAAGAATATCGTCCAAATCAGAGAAGTTAGCACAACGATCAGTTCAAGGGATTAGCATAATAAGATCATAGCAAGACTGCTTTCACTTATAAGTATTAAAGAAATTGGGTTAGAAATAAACTTTTCTATATGTCTGTCTGTGCATGACTGCCTATTACAAACTAATAGGCTCCTTAAAAAAAGTGAGGAAACTAGTAGTACTCATGCAACAATATCTTTAGTATTTAAAGGCAGCCATTGAGTGATGTTGTAATAAAAATACCCTCAACAGAATGTCATAGCAAATTATACCAGTTTTAAATTTGATGATGTCTCTAAGGGCAACCCTGGAATTGCAGGAGCTGGAGGAATCATCAAAGAATAAAAATAAAGAACTCGGTTATGCCCTATGCCATGGGTTTGAGTAATGAGGCTGAAATTGTAGCTTTAATTCAGGGATAGTGGTTATTTGCAGACTCCAAACTGGTAACAATTGACAAAATAAATATTTATGTAATATGGTCATTTTATGAGTTCCAAAGTATGTAGCCCAAGGGGTTAGCTCAACCGGTTGTAGCCCAATGTTGTCGGGCATTTGCCTACTTCCATGCCAGCAGGTGCTCAGTTTGAATTCCCCTTGATTAGGCACACTAGTCTATGCTGATGGCTATATTAGGGATGTCATCCACGAATTTGGGGATGCATCCCTTTGGTTTCCCTGCAAGATTTTCCTTCTAGAAAAGAAATTCCAAAGTACATGTCAACAATGTAGTATTAATTTAAGGCCAGGGGTAAGTTGGTTATTTCACCATAACTAACTTATCACTATACTAAGTTTACCAGGATTCGAATCTGGATATGGATCCGCCAATTTTTTGAAAAGCCAGGATCCAGATACGGCAGAGAAATGGCAAGTAAAAATAATATAAATATATTTTAGGATTTTTAAAAATTTAAATTATACTAAAATTATAAATTTATAATATATAACTTATATATATTTGTAATACCTATATGAAATAATTAATATATTAGATTAATAAACTTAAAATTAGCATATTATCTATAAGTATCAAACATTAATTATTTATACAAATGAAATTATAAACATTCTTAATGTTTATGAATACTAAATAGTTAATGATTAATGTAAAATATAACATTAACTATTATAAACATAAATTAAACATAATATAAATTAAATTAAATATAAACATAACCTTATTGTGGTTTATATTTAATTAAACATAACCTTATTATGGTTTATATTTAATTAAACATAACCTTCACAAAATTCGCATAATAAGTTTTGTCCAAACTCAGTTCCAGCCGGCTAATAAATAGTCTTGTCATTCAACAATAGGTTTGTCAATAATGAGTCAAAGGTCCCAGCACACATTGATTGAAAAGTCCACACATGCTATTAATAATCAATCTTGCCCCCAACCGGTCTGACCGGCACACCTTCCTTTGCCAACTCTTCGATCTTGCCAAAGGAGAATACATCTCGATTTCAAATAGTGTTAGGGCAAGTATTGCGTCTTGCCGACAATAACAATGCATTATGCACAGAGTGGATCCTGGGCGGATCCGAATCCTATCCAATCCAGGATGCACAAATCTAGCCCCACGGATCCGGTAACAAAGGTGTTATATAATGATGCAACGAGAGATGAATAACTTGAGAGCATGGTAATTGTATGTTAGGTAGCCTACCTTGCGTTCCTGAAGATGTAATAACTGCAACATTAATACATTGTGCCATTAATTATTCTCTTCTAATATGTTATTGTGTTATGCACCTATATAAAATCCTATCTGTTATCAGGGCAGTACCAAATTTGACATGTGAAGAATAGACTCAAAGTTTTGTGCTTGCAAGAGTACGTGCAGTATCTACTATCAAGAAAGAGAGTACAAGCAAATTTAAAGGTTGAGTTAAATTTAAAGGTCATAAATAAAAAATTCCAAGTATGACGTTTTGAAGTTCATGGGGTGCAAACATTTTAGATATGATATATTAAATATACTAAGGTTGAAGTATGATATTCAAGTTGTTTGAAAGCAACGCTCGATGGAAATCAACCACAGCAGGTAAAGAGGAAAGGATTTCAACGGAATCACAAAAGGAAGCTGCTAGCGATAATGAATGTATCACAGTCTTCAAAGAACACACAGCATAATCTAGATTCTAAACAGAACAAGGTTGTAGTGCCCAAGAATGAGGGCTGTAAAGAAAAGCATTTTCAGACATGTTTCCAAACCTACAAAATCCATGTGCATCTTGCAGCAAAAGGGTGATGGATGACAGAATCAGAGACTAGTGATTAGTAGATATGTTGTTTGAACGAGAGTGCAAGAACAACATTAGTGAAGGACATGCTGCAGAAGAGGAGTACAGTGTGAGTTTTACACACACAAGCGAGGATAGGAATACACACATAAGAATGAGAAAGAGTGGATTGGTTCACTCATTAGATGATGCAATGTCTCATCACATAGTAAGAGGAGAGGAGTATGTTATGTAGCTCCCAAGTACTTAACTACACTGATTGATACACTAAATGCCTCATTAAATAACTTTATTAACAACATTAGTGCAAGAACAACATTAGTGAAGGACATGCTGCAGAAGAGGAGTACAGTGTGAGTTTTACACACACAAGCGTGGATAGGAATACACACATAAGAATGAGAAAGAGTGGATCGGTTCACTCATTAGATGATGCAATGTCTCATTACATAGTAAGAGGAGAGGAGTATGTTATGTAGCTCCCAAGTACTTAACTACACTGATTGATGCACTAAATGCCTCATGAAATAACTTTATTAATGAGACTTTATCACGCTATGCCTAAGTGCTAAATATGACCATTATCTCTAACACCCTCCCATAATGGTCATTTTACAAGCTTGTTTAAAATACAAAGACAAAATCTTTGGACAAGCAATATGTTTGCAATCCACAAGGTATGATCTTCAAAATAGTGACTGGAAATGAATTGTATCTGGCAAGGTTGTTGAAGTACAATTTACATCACCATCCTTTTTTCGGACCATTGACTCACTACTAACTAGCCAGATGAGAAGTACAATTTACATCACCATCCTTTTTTCTGACCATTGACTCACTAGCCAGATGAGAGCCAATGTTGGCTGAATAGTCAACCTTTCCATGTAATGTCCCTTTCCAAATAGGATCTCCAGAAGAGGAGGCTTAATGATCTAAACCACCCCGTTAGACTATAGCCAGGGCCAAAGAGGGGTAAACAGGGTTACTAGAGGTCACTCCAGTCACAGGTGTTATATTCGGAAAGTGAGGTAAATCTTCAAAATAGTGACGGAAGTGACCAGGACCTGCAAGGTTGTTAGCACACCCCATATCACCATCCTTTTTCTACCATTGACTCACTACTAACTACGATGAGCAATTTATACTACCATCTTTTTCTCTCAATTCATTGACTCACCAACGAGATAGGAGCCAATGTTGGCTGAATAGTCAACCTTTCCATGTAATGTCCCTTTCCAACAGGATCTCCCGTAAGGAGGAGGCTGAATGATCTAAAACCAACTGCTAGGACTATAGCCACAAAGAGGGGTAAATTGTGGTCACTTAGAGGTCACTCCAAATACAGTGTTATCTCTGGAAGTGACATGAGCCATAATAGCTGCTTATCTAGAGGTCACCCCAGTCACAGATAATGAGATCTGAAAAGGGACATTGAGCTAACAAGAGTTAACAATGCTTTACTAGGGGTCACCCCAAAAATTAGTTATATTCGAAAGGACATTGAGCTTTCAATAAGATAATAACGCTTTTAAGTCATTATGAGCTAAAATAGAAGTCAATGAAGAATTAGGGTTTCTGCATAGATTTAGGGTTTCAAATTGATTTAGGGTTTTGAAAACTATAAAGGAATATCAACACTTAATTCATCATTTATGTAGATTATGACTTGTCATCGAGGAGAAGAGGCTGATCTCAGGAGAGATAGTTCAGTTGGTCTCCTGTGAGGGAGATACTCCACATTGATTTCGTTGTGGAAAGACACACCCTAGTCACCTGAAAGACTATCTGTGTCTTCCATCATTCTTCAAGCCCTATATTTCTGCATTATCTTTTAGTTTATTTGTATTCCTACGAAGACCCTTTTATTTTGATCTAGCCGAAAGGTTGTTATTCGTCAAGTAGCTAAGTTTATTTGTATCTGCTAAGATCCTCTTTTGTCTTTTGGATCTAGCCGAAGTGTTGCTATTCACCGCAGCTTGCTTATTTATATTCCGCTAAGATCCTTTGTATTGGATCTAGTCAGCATTGTCGTTGTTCAAATTCAACCGCATTCGCCATTTTTGTAATCCACAGAGATATCATAATACAAACTTGGCAAATTCTTGTCGTGATTTATTATTTGTTTGATCATTTATATGTTGTAAAACCTTGATCCTACACACACATTAGCAAAGGCTTCCCTAGACTAGCCAAGTCAGAAACATTGAGATTCCACCATTGACATAGAACCGGCTTTTGTTTACTAAACTCACCTCCTCCACGTCTTGGTGGTCCAATACATCAAGATCTTCTATCCAATGTGTTTACAACTTGTCTTCCATAATCACAAATACCCCTTCACTCTCTTCATCCATTTCCTGGCTCCTCAACTATTCGACACCATGTGAGTTTTACACACACCAGCAATGACAGGAATACACACATAAGAAAGAGAAAGAGTGGACTGATTCATTCATTAGATGATGCAATGTCTCATTACATAGTAAAAGAGAGGAGTATGTTACCTAACTCCCAAATACCTAACTACACTAATTAATACATTAAATGCTTCATTAATACATAACTTTATTAATGAGACTTTATTATACACAAGTCCTAATTAACAGGTCTAAGTGCAATATGACCGACATTCCTGGAATGTTCTATCAAAGGGAGTGAGTAGACTAACAAAGAGGGAAAATTACAAAACCAGCAGAGTTGAGAACCCAAATGAAAGAGTCAAGACCCACTGCTCAGATATTGTGAAGTGCTACTAAAGTGAAGATTTTTTTCCAGGGCACGGTTCTGGGAAAAACCCTCAGGCTTCCCTCACCATGGTTTAAGAAAATTCAAACCCTAGAATTTTCAGCACAAAGTCGGGTCACAAGGACTCAAAGCTATTTACCCAATATACTCAGTGAGCCTAACATGCCACTTGCAGGAATAGGAAACTTAGTGTGAGGATAACTATCTCCCAACCACCTGAGCTAAACCCAATTGACAGCATCAAAGTGAATATGCCAAGACACTGTCAGATATTCAGATATGGCAGACAAATAAACCCATCCAGGATTGCAGAATGAAGACGGTAACAGGTTCGGACCTTAGTAGCAAGATCGAATACAGATACAAATACGAATTCAAATATCATTCAGTACTGTAAAAATACATAATAAACAAATCCATTACAGCTCCAAAACCAAGGTATACATCTCATAGATACAAAAATATGCATTTTGTTTCAGCTTCTAGAAGAAGAGTATCAGATATTGTGATGCAGCATCAAAGTGAAGATGCCAAAACACTGTCAGATATTCAGAGTCCAGCATCTAAAATACCTCATGAACAAAACCCAAGCAACACAATTGGGCCTCTTAAATCTTCTGAGCAAAATTTATGATCATACCTATGCAAGCCAGAAACCAGTTTAAATGTTTTCCTTTGTTATAACTTATGATCTAAGTAAGATTTTTAATTTTGTAAGCATAGCGCTCACTGTGCACTGCCAGTGCTAGTATGTCTTCCAACATAAATACGGCTATGATAAATAGTTCATAGAGGAAAAGTTAGAGTATATACTAAAAATGGTCTCTATAGTTACAGAGACTCGACCAATATCCCCCCGCAAAAATACTGTAATCGCTGGATTCCCATGAACAAAATTCATTTTCTCATATTACGAAATATGAATATTAATTATGTTCAAACCCCTGCCAGGTAGAATTTTAGGATCTCTGAATTAAAGGGGCTGTTAACTGTGTAAATTGTGACTGCAATCTGAATTCATGGCCACACTCAGGAGCACTTTAAGCTCATCCAGACTACAATAGAAAAGCAGGGAATAAACTAAACCGGATAAATAGCAAAATATAAGAACATCGGCAATGACATTATTAATTATATCACGTCATATTCAAAACCCTCACGGGTGAAACTTTACCCTGATGGAACTTAAGTTCACACCTTGTTTTTAAAAAAATAATCGCATTTACAGAAGTCTATTCTCCTCCAATGTAAAAAAGCAATATAGATAACGAAAATAATTAAATAAAAAAGATGATGAAGCAAGTGATGATCAATTCAAAACCCTACCGGGTGGAACTTTCGGCTGACTGACGGCAACTTTAAACAGGTCGTTCAGCTCCTTCTCCCTCTTCTTCTCATCTTCCTTCTTTTGCTGCAATCCAAACAAATAGATCAATCGGAACCCAGAAACTCCAACAAATTTCGATCTCTGTGCCTTATCAAGAGCCATAAACCCTCAAAAAAACAGGCGAAACATATTACCTTGGCCGCATTAACTTTCGAGTCGGGTTTGGGCTGCACGGATTGCTTAAGGCTCTGGACATATTTCTGAACATTTTTGCTCTTGTTCTTGTTTTTGAGGCCAAAGGTCTTGTCCTCCACGACCTTCTGTTTTTTCGCTACATCGGCCTTGGATTGCTGCTTGGGAGGCATGGTTATGCTCAGTGGCCTGAAATCTGCATCCAAAATAAGCGGGCGGAGAGCCGAATCAAGAGAAAATTTCGGCCTGTTACTGCACCGAAGAGATGGATCGAAGAATTGGATAGCGGAGACAAGGGTTTGGACTTGATGATCAGGATAAATAAGGTTTACCCTTACCCTCCTGCTTTCTTTCTCTGCTACAACTCTATTTTCTTCTTGTGCTGTCTCAGGTTAGCTAGGGGGTTAAAAATTTGTTTCTTGTTTCTTTATTTTTTCTTTTGTATTTTCTTTTACATTCTTTCTTTTGTATTTTCTTTTATACGCTAAATTTTTGTTTTGGTGGCCATTCGACACGTGGACTTTACATACGACACACTTCACATTGGCATGGACCATTTGTTCTTGGGTCTCGGTCACATGTAAATTTTAAATGATGTGATAAAATGAGAACGCGATGCCTTTTTCGGGGTCCCGAACGCAACTCGTTAAGCCCATGTGTCCATACGCGCATTCGTGTCTAGTAAGCTAAGCTTTTGCTTTCAACCTTACCATGGTTTCCTTTTTCAGTTGATTGGCTTCTAACTCCTAGGACGTGTAGCTTCACATATGAGTAAGTGGAATGCAATCATAATTAACTAGCATACTCTCTAGACGAGCAAATGAAATGTAGAAGTAATAAAAGTAAAATAAATAAAATTTACAAATATATTTATCACTTGATTGGCGTTTAACTCCTAGGACGTGTAGCTTCACACGTGTAGCTTCACATATGAGTAAGGGAAGTGGAATGCAATCATAATTAACTAGCATACTCTCTAAACGAGCAAATGAAATGTCGAAGTAATAAAAGTAAAATAAATAAAATTTACAAATATATTTATCACTTGATTGGCGTTTAACTCCTAGGACGTGTAGCTTCACACGTGTAGCTTCACATATGAGTAAGGGAAGCTTCACACGTGTAGCTTCACATATGAGTAAGGGAAGTGGAATGCAATCATAATTAACTAGCATACTCTCTAAACGAGCAAATGAAATGTCGAAGTAATAAAAGTAAAATAAATAAAATTTACAAATATATTTATCACTTGATTGGCGTTTAACTCCTAGGACGTGTAGCTTCACACGTGTAGCTTCACATATGAGTAAGGGAAGCTTCACACGTGTAGCTTCACATATGAGTAAGGGAAGTGGAATGCAATCATAATTAACTAGCATACTCTCTAAACGAGCAAATGAAATGTCGAAGTAATAAAAGTAAAATAAATAAAATTTACAAATATATTTATCACTTGATTGGCGTCTAACTCCTGGGACGTGTAGTTTCACACGTGTAGCTTCACATATAAGTAAGGGAAGTGGAATGCAATCATAATTAACTAGCATACTCTCTAAAGGAGCAAATGAAATGTCGAAGTAATAAAAGTAAAATAAATAAAATTTACAAATATATTTATCACTTGATTGGCGTCTAACTCCTAGAACGTGTAGCTTCACATATGAGTTAGTGAAGTGGAATGTAATCATAATTAACTAGTATATTTTTTAAACGAGCAAATGAAATGCAAGTAATAAAAGTAAAATAAATAAAATTTATAAATATATTTATATATAAGTTTTAGAAAGTATAATACATTATTTTTAGAGTAAGAAGGTAAATATTACTTACTTTTGTATAAGTTATGTACAATTTGCAAATCTTTTTGATCTTCAAAGAAACTAATTAAAACAATAACCTTTTTATCTAAATCCCATTAAATATGAAAATTTAATCTTTTAATAAAAAATTATTAATAAATTCTAGTTAATAATATATGGAAATATCACATTTTTTTATCTTTAAGTATGTATAGTATAAATATCACATTTTTTTATCTTTAAGTATGTATAGTATAAGAAACCAATTTTGTTCATATAAAGTATTGGTGGAAGAACTTTTTTAAATATGCATAGTATAAGAAACCATGTTTGATCATATAAAGTATTTGGTGGAAGAACTCCAAAATCTTTGTCAATGTCTTCTCATACACTTTATCCACCTATAAATGATGTACTTAACATATTTTGGAGGGTATAAGTATAATGTATCAACGTGTCTTTTAAACTCTTACATGATATTGATCTAATATTCATTCTTTTAGTTCATATTAATGTAATATTTTTACCTAAAATCCATAAAATAATGTTTTTCCTCAATTTTTTAAAATATCTTAATTTTTTCATGTCCCCTTTTTTTTCATATAAGTTCACATAATATTTTGTTGCATCAAAATTATATAACAATGATTTTCTCTCTCTCATTATTATTTGTCTATCAACAATTTTCCTATCAACAAAATATTATCAAATCATATTTGAGGGGTATAAGGCTCTCATAAGAGATCTCCAACTAAAATGGATTGACAGACATGGTGGGATTGTCCAGCACTGTCAGGTTAGTTATGCTCACGCAACTCGCCATCTTTCTCTCCGAGCTGCAACTACTTGCTTCTCTGGAGAAAGAGAGGCAAAAGGTCTGGTGGCCTCTATGGGTTTTTGTCTGTCAAATCCAATGCCACTTGTTTCCAGGCGCCCATTGACTGTGCTATTCTCCGTCAGGCGCCCGTGCTAATATAGAACAACACTCTCTTCAACTGATGTACTTTTTTCTTCTAGAATTTTCGTTGGTGCTTCTACTTTGGCCAACGATTCTTCAACGTTTTCTTGTGCTTTCATTTCAACAACTGCCCTTTCGGTAGAAGCTTCAACTACAGACACTTCTTTAGTAGGATCAGCTTCATCGCCGACTTGGGCAGCTTTCTCCTCAAATTCCAACTGAGCAGATTTTGCTGCGGGTTTCGAGGC
>SNQJ01S0134018.1:0-12390 GCA_010110895.2 Picea sitchensis
GTGTGTCCTCCCATTCTTTTCTAAGGTGTATGTGTTCATCCTCCCATCATGAATCACATTTATGTCATATTGCCATGGTCTACCCAACAATAAATGACAAACATCCATAGGAATAACATCACAGAGTATCTTATCATTATATCTACCTATCTTAAACTCAACTAAACATTGTTTAGTGACATTTACCTGATGTCCCTTTTGTAGCCATGAAACTTTATATGGACTCGGATGTTCAATCGTTTCCAGCTCTAGATTTTCTACCATCTCGGTTGAGACGAGATTATCTGTGCTACCACTATCCAAAATGACCTTGCACACTCTGTCCTTGGATTTTCTAGCAGTCCGAAAAAGTCTAGTCCTTTGGAATGAACTCTCCACCTCCCTTTCGGGTGTCAAAAGAACTTTCTGCATCATCAGTGATCTTCCACCTTCAGCATCCTCCGCCTCAACATTTTGCCCCTGTGCTTCGGCGATGTGAGTCTCTCCACCCTCCTTCTTTTTAGCAGGACACTCATAAGACTTGTGCCCATTGTTTCCACATGTGAAGCATGTAATTACTCCACCTCTGCCTCTTCCTCTACCTCTAGTACGAGGAAAAGTATTATTATCAGCATACCCTCCTCTTTTCTCAGTATGTTTTCCTCTCTATTAAGCATATTTCCCTCGTTGTGAGCTTCCACCTCTCTTAGTTTGAGTCTGAGGTTTCTTCCAGTTTTCCTTGAGCTTCTGGTTTCTGTCCTGGACAACAGATTTGCCTCTAGTTTGACTTCTGCCTCAGCCTCTTTGACTTTGCCTTCGGCTCAGCTTCTCTTATGCTTTCAGAGCCATATGATAAGCATATTCCACCGTTCGGATGGTCAACATACTCATTTCATCTTGAATCTCATATCTTAGGCCATTCATATACCTAGATACTGTTTCATCATTGCTTTCACGATGACCTGCTCTGATATTCAACCTGTAAAATTCCTCAGTATATTCCTTTACTAACATCAGCTTCTGTCTCAGGTTCTACATCCTCCTGAACAGAGTAATTTGGTAATCCCTGGGGATGAATTTTTCCTTCATCTTTGCAATCATCCTGTCCCATCTCTTAATTTTATGCTTGCCTTGGCAACGCCTGTCCGCTTGTAGTTCATCCCACCACAATGTTGCATGTCCTTTTAATCTCGTGGCGGCATGCTTGACCTTCTTGTCTTCTTCGACATCTTCATAGTCAAAGTATGTGTCTAGAGCTCTAATCCAGTCTAGAAGCTCTTCTACATCCAGATTTCCCTCATAAACTGGAATGTCCATCTTTTCCTTTGCACCCATTCTTGCAACAACTTTAAGTAAGAGCTCATTTGCTGCATCTTCTATTGTGATTTCTTCTTCTCCACATCCATCATCATCTTCATTTTTGGACTCACTGACATCTCCTACATCAGCTGTGCATTTTTGTCTTATCTCCACGTCCACAAGTCTGACACGTATGTTATGCAGATCTCTTTCTACTTCTGGGTTCTGCACCTGTCTACCCCTTCCTCTGGACGTCTCCCTTTCCTCCTCTGGATCGGGTGATGGTCTATCTCTTCTTCTTGGCGGCATAGTGAATCTTCCTTCTTCCTGCTACAGAAAGAAAGAAGCTTTTCTAAGCTCTAATACCACTTGGTGGTGTCCACCCGGGCATCTACCTCAGCAGATCCTGCGCTTGACCTCCCGGTCTTAAGGATCGTTCAATTTCCTCCCTCGAGCCAGATTGGCTCTTTCGATTCCCACTGGAATCTCCTTTGAATTTGACCCACAGGTCTTTTCCGGCACCTTACAACCTTTAGGCCGGTCACTGTTCTATTTACGACAGAAAGCCACAATTAGGTTTCGGGGGTTTCAAATCCCCGATGTCACCACCCTTTGGGGTCCCGATTTCCCGATCGTCGATATCCCGACGCACTCCCTTTCTGCCTTAGCCTCTGAGCTATGCATTTAGTCCATGCGACCTCCTCTCATATGACCGCAGTCCTACTCCCTATCGGGATTCGGGGTTTCAAGTGTTGAAATGTAGTAAACTTCTTACCCACAGAATTCCCGATGTTCCGACCCGTGATTTTGCGATATGTTATCACCAGGACGCCCTTCCACCGTAACCACAATCAACGATGGTGATCGTTCACTGATATCAATGGCTCTAGATCTCCCTCGGAGTGTTGCGACTTCAAATGTCGAAGCGCTTTGGCCTTCGATTCCCCCGATCTCTCGAATGTTGATTTCTCGATCACTTTGATTTTAGCCACGCATCCTCAAGGATGGACGGTCCTCGCCGCTTCAGGGTTTTCCCTGTGGAAATTCCCGATGTCTCGTTATAATAAGATGACGTCAGCAGGGTCCCACATGGAACTCTCCTCTTGTCGGAAAATTGGACTTTGCGATTTTGAAATGCAAGATTATCCTGTCTTTAGGACCTTCGAAATGTCGATCCCAGACTCTCTTCTAGTTTCTGCGCAATATACGATGTCCGGATCTCCGATGTTGGATGATCGTGACATGCGTCCCTCCCGAGATCCACGGCTGTGGTTTTCTCGCGGTTTCAAGGTTCAATAGGCCTCGAACCCTTGGTATCGAGACTTCCGATATGCCGATGGCCCCAACTGCTGCCACCTGTCCGACAGATGGACGATTCCGATCGTATCGAGGTTTTCATGATGGATTTTCTCGATCCTTTTCCCTCAGAACCTCCGATTTGCCGAATCCCAAAATTTTGATGGCCACGCCTCCCGTTGGAACTTTCCTCCTCCCGTTCACGAAGCTTAATCCTCGTGCAACTCCTGTTCAATCCAACGGCTGGAAGGTATTCCTGTGAAGATCCTACGGTCCACGATCTCCTGAGATTGAACTCCGAACGCAACCATAACCTCCTCGGTTCTCTAGCATATCTGACGACTAGTGAGATTTCGCTAATTCTCTCCACGAATTTCTGAACGCCGATCTCTTTCCCTTGATGACTCCACGAAGGAAACCAAGGACTCTTCCCTGGAATTATCCACTTACGCTACGAAACTTCGATGTTTCTCAATGTTTTCAAAGGCCTTTCTCCTCCTGAGCTTTCTCACAATTTCAGGTCTTTAAAGAAGACCCTTGCACGCACTTCTTGCGGCAAATCTCCACCCACTTTCAAATGTTGAATACTTCGACTCTGCGCACACCTGCTGCAACAGTCCTTCGATATTTTTCTCAGGTTCACAACCCTGAGACTCTCCTTGGCCTGCGCACTCCTTGCACGGCTCCTGTGCCTAGCTACACTCTGAGGAAATGAGAACAACCGCTACCTCTCCTAAGATTTTAGAGACAATCCTTTGAACTCCTTGTCGACGCACTCCCTGCGGACAATTCAACTGCACTCCTTGCAGGAATCTTGCTCAGACAGAGAAACAATTGAAACTCATTCCTTCTTCCTTCAAGACTTCAAACTCAAACCATGAAACCAAATACACAACATATAAAAGAAAATGTACGCCAAGAAGAAAACATTCATGAGCATATCATTCAGCATCAATACACAGAGAATAAACAAAAAACCATGAATTTGAATCAATCTCTTTCTATTAATCCAAATATCAGTACATGGGTGTTTCTACACTGCTCTCTGCTTCTCTTCTATGCTCCAATGCTTCTAACTATGATACAACACACAATGAGGGTGTCTATATCCATTTTCCCTCCACTCCTTCTAAAACTGTCTAATCTAATATTCAATTCTACCTACTTACATAAATGCCTCCTACCTACTATGGACGAGAGAGGATCGCTCAAGGTCCTATACAATGCATAAGTATGCCTCTCCTTAACTATCACATTTAAGTTTGACGCATCCACTTTTCAAAAGTTTTTAAACAATTTAACATATGCTCAAAATGTGTGGCGCTTGCCCCCACGCTCGCTTGATGTGGGCAATGCTCCTGCATCAAAGGATCTAGACCGCCGATCTACAACAAAGAATTCGTGAGTTTGGACTTCGAGGAAAAAGAGGAGTGTTGTATCGTGAACTCTCGAGTCGTTAATCTCTGACACACTCAAAGGTTGGGCCCCAGGTTGTGGCAGAGAGTCACATCAGAAGGAATTAAGGGAGGACCTAGAGGTTCGTTAGCCATTTCGGGGTTTCAGGATATGAAGTAGTCGAGGAACTCAACAACAGGAATCGTGAAGTCACGAAACTCAACGTGCCCTTTTCAAGAAAAAGTTGTGGTCACATCAGTTGGTCACTTGGGTAAGAGTTCATGCCTATTGCTTGTTTTCACATGTGTAGCTGCTATGAAGGACCTGTGGTTACAAGTGTGAATATTCCAGCTAGGAATCAAAGAGCCATTTTGCCTCAAGGGAGATTAAGAATGATCCTTAGACTTGGAGGTCAAGTAGAACTTGTTGAGGTAGGGGTGTTGTGTCACAAGGTGCCCAAAGGCAAAGCAAGGCGAGTTGGAAAGAGGAGTTCCCACAAGAGGAAATGTAATAAAAACATGGCAGAGGGCCCAAATGAAATGCAATTCGAGTTGGAAAGAGGTGCACCCACCCACATGAAATGCATGAAAAGGGCCACACAAGGGAGCACTAGGCAAGAAGACGATTTGGATGTCGGATAAGGAGAAAGTTTAGCTTCAACTTAACTTTTTCAAGATGACTTGGGCAAGGTTGGGTGCCCAAACAAAACACAAGGTGAGTTTGAAAGAGGGGCACCCACATGAGGAATCGCAACGAAAATAAGGCAGGGTGCCCAAAGGCAAGTCAAGGTGAGTTGGAAAGAGGGGTACCCACAAGAGTGATCGTAACAAAAAGGAGGCAGAGTGCCAAAATGCAACACAATGTGAGTTGGAAAGAGGTGCACCCACCCACATGAAAGGAACCAAAATGGCCACAAAATGGAACACTAGGAAAGAATATGAGCCAGATGCTAGATACAGACAATTTTGTTTTTGACTTAACTTTTTCAAGACGACACGGGCAAGGCTGGGTGCCGAAACACAATGCAAGGTGAGTTACCAAGAGGGGGGCCCACATGAGCAATTGTAACTAAAACAAGGGGTGCCCAAAGGCAAGTCAAGGAGAGTTGGAAAGAGGGGCGCCCACAAGAGCAAACATAAAAAAATGAGGCAGAGTGCCCAAACGCAACGCAAGGTGAGTTGGAAAGAGGTGCGCCCACCAACATGAAAGGCATGAAAAGGGCCACACAAGGGAGCACTAGGAAAGAAGACAAGTCAGATGTTGAATAAGGAGCAATTTTGGCTTCAACTTAACTTTGTCAAGACGACATGGGCAAGGATGGGAGCCCAAACACAACACAAGATGACTTTGTAAGAGGGGTGCCCACATGAGGAATTGTAATGAAAGAAAGTTCAATAAGGCTCCAAGAAAGGTGGGTTTCCTCAATAATAAGCATAAACATAAGTGCAAGAAACATCCATAAGTGGGAATCTTCCTTCATGATCTAGGACATAAAACCATGAAACCTCCTGATCCCAATGTGAGATGTCCCATCAACAAGAAATAAAAGGTACAAAATGTAACATCCAAAGGTGGACACCTCAAGAAAATAGAAGTTTGAATTAATTCAAACCTCCAATGAGAGAAAGTGTGAGACCTTCAAGAGAAACATCCCATCAAACAAAACATGGAAAAGTGCAGAATGGCCTCAAATGGTGGATGTCTTCCTCAAAACAAGTTCCAAGCAAGTGGATCCATGAAATAAGGCATCAAATTATATATGAAGAACACATGTGAAATTCCTTCAATGATAAATTAAATCCATAAAGAAAGAGGTGGCCCCTCATCAATAAATAAATAAGACCATCCCTTAACATGTAAATGAATGTGTATGAATCCTCAAAATGAGCAAGGGAATTCACCTCATGAACATCACACCATGTTAGATCATATCAACCTAAATGAATGTGAAATCAAGTGATATCAAGGGGAGAATTCCAAGAAAACAAATATGCCAATACAATATTAGCTTAGCCAAAAAATGATAGGGTGTTCCATCAAGGGAGTCATTCATCAACATGTATAATCAACCATCCAATAATTATCATATAAGGGATTCCACAACCAAGTCTACTAGTATTAAATGAAAGCAATTACCAATACAACTAGAGCATCAACATCATATATCCATCCATGACTACATCACTAATAGTCTCATCAAATACAATCACAACCCCTAGGCCATCCAAAGATCAACTTATAAACTTACCTTTGTGATGAAAATCACAAGAGTAGTGAAAAATTACTAGTGTAAAATGAGGGGTAACACTAGAAACACAAACTGGATAATTTTGAACATAATCATAATTTCATTCCTCTTGCCAATGCCAATTTCTAGTAGGTTTGATTCCTAACTTGCAACCCCAATGGATGAACCATCAATAAATTGACTTCATTAACTCAAGTGGATCTATTTTTAATTCTCTTAGTTAAAGTGGATTTAACCACTTTGTTTGATTATTGAATTACCAAGTTGAGTAGATTTCGCAAAAGCTTCAATTCACCCACCACAAATGTCATCCACCAACCCCGCATAGTGAGCAATGAATGGGGACAACGTTGAAATTTCTTCAATATGTGCCTATATGCATCAAAATTTGACATGGTTATAATAGACACATGCCTTGACAGTATGGGAGGGTTTCAAGACTCAAGGATGTATGATGTCCCCAAATAATATTTGAGATAGTCCACATTTGCATCAACATTCATCATGCACCTCTCATTGTCATCATTTGTCATTCCCTTCTATAGAATAGTTGTTGGAACTATCTTGAAATTTGACATGGAACTTCCAATACACCCATCACAAATTTCTTCCACTGAACCCACACAGTGAGCAATGAATGGGGCCAACTTTGAATTTTTTTCAATTTGTTCCCATATGTTGTGGAATTTGACATGGTTAGACTAGATAGTTGTCTTGATGGTATGGAAGGGTTTCAAGACTTAAGGATGTTTGATGTCCCTGCATAATATTTGAGATGTCCATGTTTGCATCAACATTCAATATAATGGATGTCTCATTGTCATCATTCATTATTTCCATCTATATAATCTTTGTCGAAAATCTCTTGAAATGTCATGGCACTTCCAATACACCCATCACCAATGTCATCTTACATCGACTTCACACAATGAGCACTGAATAGGGCCAACGTTGAAATTTCTTCAAACTGTGCATGTATGCATTGAATTTTGACATTGTTAGACTAGAAACATGCCTTGAAGGTATGGGAGGTTTTCAAGACTCAAGGATGTTTTATGTCCCCACATAATCTTTGAGATCATCCATGCTTTCATCAACATTCATAATGGATGTCTAATTGTCATCATTCGTTGTTTCCATATGTATAATATTTGTTGGAACTCTCTTGAAATGGCATGGAACTTCCAATTCACCCACCACAAAAGTCATGCATCGACCCCACATAGTGAGCTGTGAATGGGGCCAACATTGAAATTTATTCAATATGTTCATGTATGCAACAAAATTTGACATGGTTAGACTAGACACGTTCCTTGATAGTATGGGAGGGTTTCAATACTCAAGGATGTATAATGTCCCCACATAATATTTGAGATGATCCACATTTTCATAAACATTTATCATGCATGTCTCATTGCCAATGTTTCTCATTACCTTCTATAGAATTGTTGTCAAAACTATCTTGAAATTTGACATGGAACTTCCAATACACCCATCACAAATTTCTTCCACTGACCCCACACAGTGAGCAGTGAATGGGGCCAACGTTGAAATGTTTTCAATCTGTTCCCGTATGCATCGAAATTTGACAAGGTTAGACTAGATAGTTTCCTTGAAGGTATGGGAGGGTTTCGATACTTACGAATGTTTGATGTCCCCGCATAATATTTGAGATCATCCATGTTTGCATCAACGTTCAATATAATGAATGTCTCATTGTCATCATTCATCTTTTCCATCTATAGGATATTTTTCATAACTCTCTTGAAATGTCATGGCACTTACAATACACCCATCACAAATTTCATCGTGCATCGACCTTGCATAGTGAGCAGGGAATGGGGACAATGTTGAAATTTCTTCAGACTATGCATGTATGCGTCAAAATTTGACATGGTTAGACTAGACACATGTCTTGATGGTATGGGAGGGTTTCAAGACTCAAGGATGTCTGATGTCCCCATGTAATCTTTCAGATCGTTCATGTTTGCAACAACGTTCATAATGGGTGTCTGATTGTCATCATTCGTTGTTTCCATATGTATAATCTTTGTTGGAACTCTCTTGAAATGTCATGGAACTTCCAATTCACCCACCACAAATGTCATGCAATGACTCCACATAGTGAGCAACGAATGGGGCCAACATTGAAATTTATTCAATATGTTCCTGTATGTGTCAAAATTTGACATGGTTAGAATAGACACATGCCTTGATAGTATGTGAGGGTTTCAAGACTCAAGGATGTATGATGTCCCCACATAATATTTGAGATCATCCACATTTGCATCATCGTTCATCGTGCATGTTTCATTTCCAATGTTTTTCATTCCCTTCTCTAGAATTGTTGTCGGAACTATCTTGAAATTTGACATGGAACTTCAAATACACCCATCAAAAATTTCTTCCACCAAACCCGCATAGTGAGTAGTGAATGGGGCCAACATTGAAATGTTTTCAATCTGTGCCCATATGCATCAAGATTTAACATGGTTAGAATAGATAGTTTCCTTGAAGGTATGGGAGGGTTTTGATACTTAAGGATGTTTGATGTCCCCGCATAATATTTGAGATCATCCATGTTTGCATCAACATTCAATATAATGGATGTCTCATTGTCATCATTCATCATTGTCATCTATAGAATCTTTTTCAGAACTCTCTTTAAATGTCATGGCACTTCCAATACACCCATCACAAATTCCATCTTGCATCGACCTTGCACAATGAGTAGTGAATGGGGCCAACGTTGAAATTTCTTCAAATTGTGTATGTATGCATCGAAATTCGACATGGTTAGACTAGACACATGCCTTGACGGTAAGGGGGGGTTTCAAGAATCTAGGATATCTGATGTCCCTGCATAATCTTTGAGATCATCCATGTTTGCAAAAACGTTCATAATGGGCGTCTCATTTTCATCATTTGTTGTTTCCATCTGTAGAATATTTGTTGGAAATCTCTTGAAATGTCATGGAACTTCCAATTCACCCAC
The DNA here is from genome assembly GCA_010110895.2 of Picea sitchensis. NCBI lineage: Eukaryota > Viridiplantae > Streptophyta > Pinopsida > Pinales > Pinaceae > Picea > Picea sitchensis. The sequence continues at coordinate 9,213 of SNQJ01S0134018.1, forward strand.
CACAAATGTCATGCATTGATCCCGTATAGTGAGCAGTGAATGGGGACAACGTTGAAATTTCTTCAATATGTGTTTGTATGCATCGAAATTTGACATGGTTAGACTAGACACATGACTTGATGGTATGGGAGGGTTTCAAGACTCAAGGATGTATGATGCCCCACATAATCTTTGATATCATCCACATTTGCATCAATGTTCATCATGTTGCACCTCTAATTGTCATCATTCGTCATTCTCTTCTATAGAATTGTTGTCGGAACTATATTGAAATTTGACATGGAACTTCCAATACACCCATCACAAATTTCTTCCACCGAACCCGCACAGTGAGCAGTGAATGGGGTCAATGTTGAAATGTTTTCAATATGTTCTCGTATGCGTTGAAATTTGACATGGTTAGACTAGATAGTCTCCTTGATGGTATGGGAGGGTTTCAAGACTTAAGGATGTTTAATGTCCCCGCATAATATTTGAGATCGTCCATGTTTGGATCAACGTTCAATATAATGGATGTCTCATTGTCATCATTCATTATTTCCATCTATATAATATTTGTTGAAACTATCTTGAAATGTCATGGCATTTCCAATACACCCATCACCAATGTCATCTTACATCAACCTCACACAGTGAGCAGTGAATGGGGCCAATGTTGAAATTTCTTCAAACTGTACATGTATGCGTCGGAATTTGACATGGTTAGACTAGAAACATGCCTTGATGGTATGGGAAGGTTTCAAGACTCAAGGATGTATGATGTCCCCACATAATCTTTGAGATCATCCATGTTTGCATAAATGTTCATAATGAATGTCTCATTGTCATCATTCGTTGTTTCCGTATGTATAATCTTTGTTGGAACTCTCTTGAAATTTCATGGAGATTCCAATTCACCCACCACAAATCTCATTCACCAACCCCATATAGTGAGCAGTGAATGGGGCCAACATTGAAATTTCTTCAATAGTTCCTGTATGCATCAAAATTTGGCATGGTTAGACTAGACACATGCCTTGACAGTATGGGAGGGTTTCAAGACTCGAGGATGTATGATGTACCCATATAACATTTGATATCATCAACATTTTCATCAACGTTCATCATGCATGTCTCACTGACAATGTTTGTGATTCCCTTCTATAGAATTGTTGTCGGAACTATCATGAAATTTGACATGGAACGGACTATCCATGTCAAATTTCGTTGCATGTCAAATGTGAACAGATTTTCCATGTCAAATTTTTATGCATATAGAAATTTTTTGAAAACATTTCAACATTGGCCCCATTCACAAGTCATTGTTTCCAATCATGTACTCTATCCATAGTACACTGTCTTTTAATAGTTGTTTCCTTTAAAATTCGACCGAGAAAATTAAAAAGAAACGAGGATGATATGAGATGGTATATGGAGTGGGTATGTGAGTAATCTTTGAGTATAAATATGAATGAATGAATTTCTCTTGGTTTCGAGAATAATTTATTCTCTACTAAACAAGACCAACCACGTGAAGGTGGAAGCTCATATGGCCCCTCCCCCACCCTCACATCGTTTTCAATTCCCCAATACCCAATCTATAAATACAAAATAAACAAAAGAAACATAGTAATCATGCATAGAAACTACAAAAAAAATGAAATAAAACTTAAAAACATGTAATTAACCCACATACAAAATTATTTAAAGAGAATAATTCATACAAATTAAAATATCTAGTTATGTACCTCATCGACCAACGCAACATTTGTATCATCCTTCTTCTGTATCTTCTTCTTGATCATCCAACTCAACATATGTATCAACATCTAGTTTAGAATTTTTTTTGAAAGGATTGATGATATCATCATCATCATCAATGTCATTTTCGAGCATATATTCATCGATATCATCATCAAGAACTGGCACATTGTCTCCTACGCCTGGTTCATATTCTCCATATTCTTCATATGTCGACGCATATTCTTCCTTCTCTATCTCTACATCTTCTTCTTCTTCAATATCATCTTCTTCATCTACAATATACTTTATTGTCCTTCCTCTTGGATCATATCTAACAACAAATGACCAATCCCTCTTACCTGGAACCTTTGAGTAAAAGACTTGTTCACGTTGACTTAGAAAAACATAGCGGTCATTTTCTTTTTCAAAAACTGTTGTTTTAATCATCGAAAATCCGTTGGCATGTTGAATAATGGTTATTTCCTCATCATGTTCATGCATTCATAACCTATATCATTTGACATCGAACAAAACTAATTTGAAGGAATTAAAGTCACACTCAATTATATCATTCAAAAACACATAATATCTATTTTCAGATTCTTAAGGACGTCTGTCACTCCTAGAGGAAACATTAGTGACCTAGAATACTACATTTATCCCACTATCAAAACAAATTCTAGTTTCATCCAACTGTTTGATGCGAAATTTACGACCATTTCACCACATAGCCTTATGGTGTTTTAACTACAATATGCCAAACATGTAAAAGAGGCATTGTCAATTAATAATAAACAAATTTATATAACTTGGAAAGTATAATATGAAAAAAACACACCTACTGTCACATTAATATAATATAAAATAACTGAATAAAATGGGTTAATTTTCTTGCCTTTCCATCTTTCAAACAATATGCTAAATATATTTCCCTCTGTGTAACATCAAAATATCCATTACGATGAGCTTCTCTAACCAATTCAGACAGTTATTTCCATGATAACCTACCGCCATGACGTTCTTTACATCTATCAATCCATACCTTCATCCAGTCAACATTGTTTGCAATATATAAATGTAGTGCATCCCAATCTTGAGCAACTAATAGATCAAAAAATCACAATTAACCAATATTAAATATTTTTTATAACCATGGTAAATATTAATAAATGATGAAAGAATAAATATTAAATGAGTATGATCATATACACAAAAAAATGAAAAAAATATATTTATTAAAAATATCGACAATTTAATTACCTCTCACTTTCTTCATTGTACATTTCCCCAACAACTGCTCCCTTTCAAAAAATTTGATGGAGTTCACATCCCAAATGCAATCCACTGCATGCATAGCTTGCACTGCTAATTTAGGAAGATACTGACTAATATACACCATGGATTCATATACCATATATCCCTCCACCATAGAACCCTCAGGACGTGTTCTTTATCT
>SNQJ01S0134018.1:15364-25662 GCA_010110895.2 Picea sitchensis
TCTAACCAAAGCCTTCAATGATTTCAAGTGCCTCTCCACCATCCACATTGACCTTGTGTGTATAGGTCCACACATTTCAACCTCCTCAACTTGGTGTATGAGGTAGTGTTCTTGTGCATTGAAAAATGTTGGAGGTAGATACTTCTGCATTTCACACATTAGCTGAGGAATTTCTCTCTTCCAATACATTATACCATATTCATGGATTTATTTCAATGACAACCATCTATAGATAATGATGCAAGAAAATAACATGTTTCAACAAAACATAATACATATTACATTACAAGTAAAACACATGTCGTTAAGTACAACAAAAAAAAGATTTTTTTTTTTGCATATATATTGCAGCTACTTACCGCACATGTATTCTCTAAGATCATATATAAATTTTTTGACATTGTTGTCAAAGTCATTTGGGAGAGATAGAGGTAGAACATACTATAACAATAAAAATGAATCGTTACTTGTTCAAAACTAGACAAAAAAAATTAAAATCTCAAAAAAATGTATACGACCAATATATAAATATGAATACTAAAATGATTAATTACCTTAATGAAGGTATTCCAATCATGTGTTTTTACCCCACCAAATTCACCTTTCTTCACCAAGATATTCTTTATGTTTGAACAAAAACTTGTAGGAAATTTAATTTTTTGAATGACCTCTTTTACACCAATGCTTTGTTGCTATGTTAATAACTATGGAAGGTTATTTTGATCTCTATCGTTATCTTATTGGATCACACTTTGCATTGCATGATTGGCTTCCTGAATGTCATTACACATTTTTGACATTTTTTTCTTTATCCCTCCTGCCATTTATGATTCACCATAATGTTTATATCACATTCTTCCCGATATGCATTGTATAAAATAAATGAACTATTTTTAGGTCCTCATAGTAAGGCAACCTCATGAATTGAGTGGGATAACATTTCATTCCTCATGGAAGCCCATTATTACTACCTTCACGACGACGACATTGATGAAGCATAACAAAAATTAGAACACTATTTATCAAATGTCGTAAAATAAATTGAATAATTAAAATAAAATTTCAAAACATGATTCCATTTACGATACATAAAAAAAATGTGTACCTCAAGGATTAATTTTGTCATATGCCAACTCCCATAGGCGAGGTGTCATTCTTTGTGGTTTTAGTCTAGTCTCTTGTTTCCCATTGAAAATATATTTTTTAGTAGTACGATACTTATGGTTCTTAGAGAGGAAGTGTCCATACTCATCAAACACTTCCTTTCCTAAAAATATTTACCAATGAGATTTCATCTTAGGACCACAAACTGGACATGAAAATTTACCCTTTGTTTGAAGACCTGCAACAGATGGATTAATGTGAATTATTAATATAAGAAATGATTAGTTAAACAACATGCATGATATATTCAATTAATTATATACTATTCAAGCGTGTAATATGGAATGTTACATACCACAAAAATGTGTTAGTCCTGGGGCATCATGAATTCTCCATAAAATTATTCCATGACATTGAAATCTCTTCTACCCAATTGGTTTACAAATGTCATACATAGTGATGCCCTCCCATAACTTTAGTAGCTCATCAATAAGAGGCTCGATATACACATTCATATATTTAACTTGGTACTTAACTAATTGTTTGAAATTACATGAAATTACTACCATGGTATGTATAGATACGTAAATAAATAAATAAAATATGTTATGCAAAAAACGAGAAAAATGAAAAATTTACATTCAAAAAATTAATGTAAACAAATAACTGGAATAATCATTGTCAACATTATGTGCTCCCTCTTTATTGACATCCAAGGAGGAATGTTATTGTTTATAACAAAAATAGGCCACACTAAGTAAACAAACCGAAGCTCTCCAAATGGATTAACATCGTCAGTTGCCAATGAAAGCCTAACATTATGAGGTTCATCTGTAAATTTTGTCCATTTTGACACAATTTCCTTAAATGCATAACCATATGCAGGAAATCGAAGAACGCCATATTCAATTCTCTTTCATGCATGGTAATCCATAAATTGTGTTATGCTTTGTCACCTGAATAGTCGCTGCAAACATGGAATTATGGGAATATGCTAGAGAACCTTTCGAGGGACCATTTTTTTTACTTGATCGGTTCGATATCTACTGATACCTTATACCAGGATTTTTTTTTCAATGCATGTTATCCATAATATATAATATGATCATTAGGACACGCATCTATACTTTGATACTCCATTCCAATGTCTTTCATAAAGGCATGTAAATCTCGGTATGTGCGAGGTAAAATATTTGACAAGGGTAACAAAAATTCACCTAACAATCTAAAACATAAAAAATAAATAGTTAATTTAAAGAATAATAATTGTAAATATTGCATTTTTATCTTACACATTAATTAACACTAAAAAAGATGGGGAAAATTCAACCTTTATGTAGATGTGATGAAACATATTACATACCTTCGTATCTGTGTCATACAAGTGTTCGACAAATTATTTGTAACCTTTAAGTTCACCAGCAACAATGTGGTGGAGAGAATATTTGCTCTTGACCCTTTATAAAGCCGTTTATTTTCTTTTTCAATCAGAGGTTCATCATAAATACCATCACTATTGTCCCCATGATCCTCATCTGGATGATCGAATAAGTCTTGGATCATTTGATTTGTCCCATCATATTGAACTATGTTATTATTGTCATCTACTTCCATGGGATCATTAACTTGATCTTCAATATCTGCTTCAAGTTCTTCATCTTGTACAACATCATTTCTGCTACTACTTGGTTCTTTATGCATAAAGTTAGGGGGGAAATCTAACTTTATAATTACAAACAATCATGGAAAATTAGTGCATGTATAAAACAATATACAATTTTGAGAATACACTAAATATTAAAAAAATAATGAATATATATAGCTAATTACCATGGGATGATATTCATTTGATCCCTCATCCATGTGCCCATATTTTCTACAATGTTTTTTAGTTGTTGCTATTAAAACTCTTTCGGGACGTCTAGTACAACAATATTTGCAAGGGAAATAACATTTACCATCACCCTTTTCACCCTCTTTAATTTTTTTCCCACCTTTAATGTTTTCTGACATTCTTCCCCACAGACATATACTGAAAAAAAATACATGTTTTTTGTTCACCAAGAAGACCGGCTTATACCCTTTTTAAACTGTCATCATTATAGAAAAATTGTCACAACATACGTAAAATGCAACATATTTATAGATTTTATAACGTCTCAATTCCGACGATAGTTTACCAAGTCAAAGTTTACTTGGTCAAATACTAGGTGATCATTTGGGTGGCAAAAACCTAGTGTCCACAACGTCGCAAGTGCGACGAATATTTCACCAACGCCACAAGTAAGACAAAAAATTTGCATCGTCAAAAGAACAACGTCCTCTGAACTTCGTCACAAGAGAGACATTTTTTTGTAGTACATCGCAGACATTTTCTCCATAGTACATCGAGACATTTTTGAGTTTTGAATCTAAACCCCTGGAAATAAAGGTTAAAATTATAATCTTGAGTAGTTATGATATACATGATGAAAATATAAAGAATGTACACTAATTGTTGGGTTAATATTTTGTTTTCCTTATAATTGTTATAAGATCCTAATTGACAATTAGGACAATTAGGATAGGAATATTTTACATTTTGAATTACAAGCTCTGTACAAAAAAAGGTTATTTATATTATGAGCAATACTATCTACAATTCCAAAATGATAAAAAAACCAATAAAATTGTTCAAAAATTTGAAAAATCATTTTTATGTATGAAACAACAAACATAAAAGTTAAGAGAGGTTAAAAATGTACATGATAAATTCCAAATCTTGATGTACAAAAGATACATTACAATTACAAAAAAGTGAAACCTTATTCATGTGAGAATCTTTTGAACAAATATGAACTGAAAAGTCTAAATCATTATGAACATCAATATATATTTGAAAAATAATAATATGGAGAGAAGGTACCTCATTAAGATTGTTATCAGATACAAAATTAGGATGAAATTAGTATGTTTTCTTTAACGAAATATGTCTAGACTCATAAGAAAGAAAATGAGATTAAATTATAGTCCAATCCTCGTCATGGTGAATATGATTTTGCAAATTAGAATTTTCCTAAAGGAGGAATAGACATTATCATTACCTTAGGGTGAAGTATCTCTATATAATCATCATAAATTATTTCCTTATCTTCATGTCATGAAATGAATCAGAATTCAAACTATTAGAAAAAGTAGATTAACAATCACATAATTTTTCAACATTGTTCAAAGTCCTATCTATTTTTTCTATATAATCATCATAAATTATTTCATTATCTTCATGTCATGAAATGAATCAGAATTCAAACTATTAGAAAAAATAAATGAACAATCACATAATTTTTCAAATTTTTCAACATTGTCCAAAGTCCTATCTATTTCTTGAAAAATTATTAAAAATAATATGTGTTATGAATGAATCCTTGTCATCTCCATGAAAATCATTATATAAAGGGATTTCATAATTTACTCTAATAGAGTATTCATTACTATGACCACAGAGAACAAGTCTAGATACATAGACAAATAACTTTTAGAAAATATTATATAAAAAGCTTCTTTATTGTTTAATTTTTCAATATCAATTTCCTCTTCTAGGTTTTGTGAAAAGGATAATGATTTTCAATGTATTTTGGTTGATTCTTCTTCAAAAGAAGAAGTCTCAATGCAAACTTCAAGGTCATTAATTAATTTTCAATTAATAAGCTTAGAAACAAAATCTTCTAATAAATCCATATTTCTTAAAATATCAATGTTCTGAGAAGAATAATTATTAGTTTCATTATTACTAATCCTCTTTTGAGTTCAAGGGAGTGAACATTAATCAAGAAAACCCTACATTAAATCACTTTTTGATGGTCTATCATTATTAGGAAATCTGAAACAAATTAACCTAAACCTAGCAAGAAATTCTTCCACATTTTCACCTTCATACATCCTTAGAATTTCTAACTCTACACACAATTTCTCATAATCAAAATCTTGATGATATTTAAGAAATAACTCTATCGTATACCTCCATGAATGAACAAAATGAGTTGGTAATAACTTAAACCAACTCCTAATCCTTCCTTGAAAAGTTAGAGTTAAAAGTTTGCAAATCAAACTTTCATCAAATATATGCAAGCTATTACAAATAATATTGAACTAAGATATATGATGAAAAGAAAACAATTATTCTTGTCCATTAAAACTCAATTTCAACAAGAAATTAATTGTCTTTCCAGATATTCTTTCAATAGTCGAGGGGAAGCTAAAAGAATGATCTAGAACATGGATGATGTAAGATATTCAAAATAAAGAATAATTATGGAGGGTTTGCTTGCTCGGCCCTCCTTCTAGTGCCAATTGTTGATAGGTGGAAAATTTTCTTCCTTCAATAGGGGATCATCACTTGATCAAGGCCCCAATTAGGCCTATACACGTTTGATATGGTGATGTCCACCAATATGTGGGCCATGTTGTCACCAAATTCTTTTGAAACTGACTATAAAGTTGATCCAATTAAATCACTAATATGATCCTAAATCTAATTTAGCATAAGAAAAGGAGAACTAAATAGTTCTATGTCTAATTTCCATATTGATGAAGAGAAAATATAATTTAAATATTAGATGCCAAAAAGGAAGATAAATCAATTTGATCAAGAAATAGTTCATTGTTTCAGCAATTGTCAAATACAAATGCATGACATAACTTGTAAAAGATTACATCAACATTTAAACATTTAATTGCAATCAATGAAAAGAAATAAGATACTTCAATTAAAGAAATAAAAATAGTTTCAAATACCATAAATGAATACCCTAAAACATACATAGCAAAAGAAAAGTCGCATCACCACAATTTGAAATGCCTTTCCATCATGACTCAAAATCTCATTACCTATAATTAAAATCTTGCAAATGATTGCAAGGCCTATCCATATATTTATGATATAACATTAATAGGTGGGGTCCCCTAGAAGTAAATACATAAATTATTATTTTCAAGAATTTTTCTTAGCACACTTACATATTTGTATATCAATGGTATTATGATGAAGCTTCAAATTTATGATGTGTGTGATTTTTGGCATGATTAGATGATGATATGGGTTGTTGCACTTCAGTTCAATGCATGTCAGTGGTAATAGCTTCTCTTTATTATTCATCATTTCGGTGACATGGTACTTGTGAAATATGAAAAATATATGATCTTATAATTGCATATGCAATACAAGTTAAAATCATTTTCAGTACTCATGAATTCAATACATATAAACTTTACAGTTTATATTACATATATAAGTTTATATTACATATATAAGTTTATATTACATATATAAGTTTGATATACATGCAATAAAGACAAGGTATGAGGGGTAAAAGAGTGGTTTCATAAACCATATACATATGGAAAATTTTCATACATATGCAAAGATATGGTAATATAGTCATAGTATGCACAAAGGTTATATCATATGAATAGATTCACCTGACAAACTCACATTGTTCTCATGTTGCAACAATGGTGATGAGAAAAGTGTAATGTTAAAGTGGAAATGTTTTGACCTTATGATAATACTTAAATTTATGGGAAAAAATATTTGAAACTTTTGGTTAATATATAATATGGAAAATTTGTGCATAACATGAGTTGTACAACATATGTTTTGAATGGTATAAACCTTGGTTTTTTATATAGCAATGATATGTGGTTTATAATTTCATTGAACATATGAAAAAAAAAAAAAAAACTTAGCCTACTCGCATGACTATGCGTTTTGATTAGGTAAGTTAAGATAGTGAAGTGACAAGGTTTATTAACATAAGGGATTTGAGTGATATTACGCATGGTTATTGACATGGATATGGTATCGTTCTTGTTATGAGGGTCATGTGATATGGCGATTATGGTTTCATTATTCCATTGGTTGGCATGTAGATATGAACTATGGTTTGAAGGTCAACGTGATGGGCTGTCCATGCATTCGATTCACAAGTATGTGGGAAATTGATCTCATACCCTCGCGATTTACCACCTCATTTTCTTTGGGTCTTGGTAATTTTGGTTATGTTGAGACTATGGAGAAATAAGAGCCCGAGTTAGCTTGGAAATCCTGCTACTGGAAGTTGTAGCAACCATCTTAACCCAACCCTGGTAAAAAAAGGTTGCAAAGCAAGGTATGTACTTCATTTTTGTTGAGAATCTTATGCATATGTTTTGCAAAGCAATAATTTAGTAATGGCTTTTTGTTCTTGAATGATATTGAGTGTCTCTCTCTCCCCTTGCTTTTCACTCTTAATGGAATAATTGTTCAAGGACTTATGTTTTCAAAGAAAATGAAATGGTTACTCTGTGCCAAATGTCTTCCTCTCTCCATGCATTATTTTACTTTCCATTTATAATTTATGGCTGATTGAAACTAAACCCATTTGATATAAATATAAGTTGTGACCTGAGTTCGAGTTCATGTAACAATTTCTCTACTATATACTATTCTAGCCGAGAAAATCATGGTTTCGATCTACACTAGTCATATTGGATGTGGAACTTGTGTTGAGTTATGAGTTCTAAGTTTTATATGTGTGTAAATATGCACACAACCTTGGTCTATTTTTGAATGGACAAATTTACAATTGTGCAAAAGTTACAAATAAATTAAAATGTTTTTTCTTTGCTGAGTCGGAACTGGGATTTGAGCATGTGACCTTAACATGTGTTTGAATAGGTATAATAATTTCTACATGATTATTACTTTTTTTATTCTACCAACGTATATTCTTGACTGATTTTGGTTATTTGGGTTTTGAGCCCGTGCCCATACTATGGATAATTGAGTTTTTGAATTATGTGTGAATTGTTCGCTTATACATTTGCAACTAGAAATGGTTTTTGTTAACTCTTATTGTTTGTTAGGTCTCAGTGAAATTTTCGGTTTAAAGTTCTATATGGATATATATCGAGTCTTGGGTTATTTCAAAATGAATAATCTTACGATTGTCCATATTCTTTGCGACCAACATTAAAATTCTTTGTATATGATGGGTCAAAGTCGAGTTTTGAACCCATGGATTTATAAGATGATTGATTGGATTTAAAGTATGTATATGGGTTGTTATTTGACTTCTACAACCAACATATATTTTATGTGACCCCGGTGTTTTTTCCAAAAGATGGTCGAAGTTTGAACTCTAGTTATATAAGAATCAATTCCGAAGTTGATTATGGTTTAGTGGGACCAATAAACAACCATATCCCTTTTTAATTCAGAATGTTTGAGCTCTATATTTTGGCATATTTTTGGTTTGAATATGGTGATATATGCAGTATGTAGCTTCATAACTGTTATTGTAAAAGGATAATTGTTTTGTTTCCAGATGGCTACAACTTATTTTTATTTCTATTCAAAATCGAATATACAAGAGATTTTTTTTAAAAGTACTTTGGTCCATCTATTATATGGTTCCATATTACCTTAAAGTTTTGGTAATTTGACAATTTACATGATAATTTGTTTTGAATTTTTCAACTCCAATTTATACCTTGTTCGTTATTGGAGGTAAATTTTAATAATTCTAAGTTGACCATAGATATCGAGTTCCATTTATGTTGCATGCCTTTGCAAACCACATCAAATGGTCACAATGAAAAGAAATTGGTTTTCATTAAAACATATGGGTTGAAAGTATTGTTGATTGGGAATTCAAGGAATATGATACTCGATTGAAGTTTTTATGATGTATACATAGAAAAATTATAATAGATGGATTTAAATTTATTTGTTTTTCTTTTATATAAACAAGACCTAATACCCACATAATAGATCACTTTCCATAAATTATTTTTGAAATTCCTTAAACACATTTCATTTGATTTCATGAATTTTCTCCCCCTGTTATGTAAATAGAAAACTTTCAAGGTAGAGATCTACTAGAATATTGTTTTATATGGTCTTGATATATGAATCGTTTGTTTTGATTAGAACGAATCATGGGACAGTTATGGCATACGTAAAAGATTGTTGAAAATGGATTATAAGTGTTATGTCACGAACTTTGCTCAGATTGGAAATATAATGAGTTATGAACATAATTAATTTATTGAAATGGATCATGAACATGTATTTTATCATTCATTCCTATCATATATAACATTTTCATAAATTACAAATCCATTTTCATCATTCCTTTATCATTTATAATTTCATTCCCATTCATTTCCCATGTTCAAAGAGATTAGTGACAATTTGATAAAGAATCTATAGTTTGAATATTTAGAAAAACAAACAGAAAAAAGAGNTTCATAAATTACAAATCCATTTTCATCATTCCTTTATCATTTATAATTTCATTCCCATTCATTTCCCATGTTCAAAGAGATTAGTGACAATTTGATAAAGAATCTATAGTTTGAATATTTAGAAAAACAAACAGAAAAAAGAGCAACTTATGATTTTCTTCCTTATTTTTCTTATTCCCTTGGCATGATTGATTGCTTGGTTAGTTCATAGCCATTGTTAAATCATTTGAAAGAAACATAGTATTTGATGTTTAATATATAGTAAATTGTGAGTGTGTGTGTGGGTGGGGGGAGGTCATTGATGCAATATCGATGAGTTTCTTCAGTCGTGGAAGTAATCTCTCTGGTAACAAAGGAAATAGAGGAAAGAGAGGTAGAATTCCTAATGAATTTTGCAAAAGAAGAAGAAATATTAGAATGAGGTTTTCAATCCACTTCGATGCTAATTCGATTTAATTCAATGAATTGGTTCAAACTGCGACTATTTGAATATAGTTGGACACCTTGCTTTATAGCCACCTCAGGCACCTTTTATTCCTCCTATACAACCACACCAAAACATAACTGACTTTCTTGAGCCACCTCATATGCCACCAACCAATTATTGTTGGGAAAATGTACCTGCAAATCCACCCTCTAATATTGTCCACTGCCTAATGTCTCATTACCACCACCTCCTCCTTTATAGCCTATGCATCATATTTCTTTTGCATATTCTCATGCACATTATGTCCAAGTTCCTAGAAATTATAAGGCATTAACCCTTGAACCTTAGACATCTAAAAAAAAATGACCTACCATTTATGTAATCTCTGATTCATCTGAGACCTCCTCTTACATAGTCAAGTCTCTCCTTGCCAAACTTGAGGATAATAAAAGAAAAATAACCTTTGATGACATGCACCCTGAGATGTCAAGAGTGGAAGATG
>SNQJ01S0134018.1:25672-50665 GCA_010110895.2 Picea sitchensis
TCTCTAAACCAAGAGAAATTCATTCATTCATCTTTATACTCAAAGATTACTCACATACCCACTCCATATACCATCTCATCTCATCCTCGTTTCTTTTTAATTTTCTCAGTTGAATTTTAAAGGAAACAACTATTAAAAGACAGTGTACTGTGGATAGAGTACATGATGGGAAACAATGACTTGTGAATGGGGCCAATGTTGAAATGTTTTCAAAAATTTTCTGTATGCACTGAAATTTGACATGGAAACTCTGTTCACATTTGACATGCACTGAAATTTGACATGGATAGTCTGTTCCATGTCAAATTTCATGATAGTTCCGATAACAATTCTATAGAAGGGAATCACAAACATTGCCAGTGAGACGTGCATAATGAACGTTGATGAAAATGTTGATGATATCAAATGTTATATGGGGACATCATACATCCTTGAGTCTTGAAACCCTCCCATACTGTCAAGGCATGTGTCTAGTCTAACCATGCCAAATTTTGATGCATACAGGAACTATTGAAGAAATTTCAATGTTGTCCCCATTCACTGCTCACTATATGGGGTTAGTGCATGAGATTTGTGGTGGGTGAATTGGAATCTCCATGAAATTTCAAGAGAGTTCCAACAAAGATTATACATACAGAAACGACGAATGATGACAATGAGACATCCATTATTAACACTTATGCAAACATGGATGATCTCAAAGATTATGTGGGGACATCATACATCCTTGAGTCTTGAAACCCTCCCATACCATCAAGGCATGTTTCTAGTCTAACCATGTCAAATTCCGATGCAAACATGTACAGTTTGAAGAAATTTCAACATTGGCCCCACTCACTGCTCACTGTGTGAGGTCGATGCAAGATGACATTGGTGATGGGTGTATTGGAAATGCCATGACATTTCAAGATAGTTTCAACAAATATTATATAGATGGAAATAATGAATGATGATAATGAGACATCCATTATATTGAACGTTGATGCAAACATGGACGATCTCAAATATTATGTGGGGACATCAAACATCCTTAAGTCTTGAAACCCTCCCATACCATCAAGGAGACTATCTAGTCTAACCATGTCAAATTTCAACGCATACGGGAACATATTAAAAACATTTCAACATTGGCCCCATTCACTACTCACTGTGCAGGTTCGGTGGAATAAATTTGTGATGGGTGTATTGGAAGTTCCATGTCAAATTTCAATATAGTTCCGACAATGATTCTATAGAAGAGAATGTTGAATGATGACAATTAGAGGTGCAACATGATGAGCATTGATGCAAATGTGGACGATATCAAAGATTATGTGGGGACATCATACATCCTTGAGTCTTGAAACCCTCCCATACCATCAAGTCATGTGTCTAGTCTAACCATGTCAAATTTCGATGCATACAAACACATATTGAAGAAATTTCAACGTTGTCCCCATTCACTGCTCACTATACGGGATCAGTGCATGACATTTGTGGTGGGTGAATTGGAAGTTCCATGACATTTCAAGAGATTTCCAACAAATATTCTACATATGGAAACAACAAATGATGACAATGAGACGCCCATTATGAACATTTTTGCAAACATGGATGATCTCAAATATTATGCACGGACATCATATATCCTTGATTCTTGAAACCCTCCCATACCATCAAGGCATGTGTCTAGTCTAACCATGTCGAATTTCAATGCATACATACACAATTTGAAGAAATTTCAACGTTGCCCTCATTCATTGCTCACTGTGCAAGGTTGATGCAAGATGGCATTTGTGATGGGTGTATTGGAAGTGCCATGACATTTAAAGAGAGTTCTGAAAAAGATTCTATAGATGACAATGATGAATGATGACAATGAGACATCCATTATATTGAATGTTGATGCAAACATGGATGATCTCAAATATTATGCGGGGACATCAAACATCCTTAAGTATCAAAACCCTCCCATACCTTCAAGGAAACTATCTATTCTAACCATGTTAAATATCGATGCATATGGGCACAGATTGAAAACATTTCAATGTTGGCCCCATTCACTACTCACTGTGCGGGTTTGGTGGAAGAAATTTTTGATGGGTGTATTTGAAGTTCCATGTCAAATTTCAAGATAGTTCTGACAACAATTCTAGAGAAGGGAATGAAAAACATTGGAAATGAAACATGCATGATGAACGGTGATGAAAATGTGGATGATCTCAAATATTATGTGGGGACATCATACATCCTTGAGTCTTTAAACCCTCCCATACTATCAAGGCTTGTGTCTATTCTAACCATGTCAAATTTTGACGCATACAGGAACATATTGAATAAATTTCAACGTTGGCCCCATTCGTTGCTCACTATGTGGGGTCGTTGCATGACATTTGTGGTGGGTGAATTGGAAGTTCCATGACATTTCAAGAGAGTTCCAACAAAGATTATATAGATGGAAACAACGAATGATGACAATCAGACACCCATTATGAATTTTGTTGCAAACATGAATGATCTCAAAGAGTACGTGGGGACATCAGACATCCTTGAGTCTTGAAACCCTCCCATACCATCAAGACATGTGTCTAGTATAACCATGCCAAATTTTGATGCATACATGCATAGTCTGAAGAAATTTCAATGTTGTCCCCATTCCCTGCTCACTGTGCAAGGTCGATGCACGATGAAATTTGTGATGGGTATCTTGTAAGTGCCATGAAATTTCAAGAGAGTTCCGAAAAAGATCCTATAAATGGAAATGATGAATGATGACAATGAAACATTCATTATATTGAACGTTGATGCAAACATGGATGATATCAAATATTATGCGGGGACATCAAACATCCTTAAGTATCGAAACCCTCCCATACCTTCAAGGAAACTATCTAGTCTAACCTTGTCAAATTTCGATGCATACGGGAACAGATTGAAAACATTTCAATGTTGGCCCCATTCACTGCTCACTGTGTGGGGTTAGTGGAAGAAATTTGTGATGGGTGTATTGGAAGTTCCATGCCAAATTTCAAGATAGTTTTGACAACAATTCTATAGAAGGTAATGAGAAACATTGGCAATGAGACATGCATGATGAATGTTTATGCAAATGTGGATGATCTCAAATATTATGTGGGGACATTATACATCCTTGAGTCTTGAAACCCTCCCATACTATCAAGGAATGTGTCTAGTCTAACCATGTCAAATTTTGATGCATACATGAACATATTGAAGAAATTTCAATGTTGGCCCCATTCACAGCTCACTATGTGGGGTTGATGCATGACATTTGTGGTGGGTGAATTGGAAGTTCCATGCCATTTCAAGAGAGTTCCAACAAAGATTATACATATGGAAACAACGAATGATGACAATTAGACATACATTATGAATGTTGATGCAAGCATGGATGATCTCAAAGATTATGTGGGGACATCAAACATCCTTGAGTCTTGAAACCCTCCCATACCTTCAAGGCATGTTTCTAGTCTAACCATGTCAAATTTCAATGCATACATGCACAGTTTGAAGAAATTTCAACGTTGGCCCTATTCAGTGCTCACTGTGTGAAATCGATGTAAGATGACATTGGTGATGGGTGTATTGTAAGTGCCATGACATTTCAAGAGATTTCTGACAAAGATTATATAGATGGAAATAATGAATGATGACAATGAGACATCCATTATATTGAATGTTGATGCAAACATGGACATCTCAAATATTATGCATGGACATCAAACATCCTTAAGTCTTGAAACCCTTCCATACCATCAAGGAAACTATCTAGTCTAACCATGTCAAATTCCACAACATATGGGAACAGATTGAAAAGATTTCAAAGTTGGCCCCATTCACTGCTCACTGTGCGGGTTCAGTGGAAGAAATTTGTGATGGGTGTTTTTATCACTCCAAGAAACTCCTTAGGGTTGTAGGCTAAGGATTCTTGGTAACTTAAAAATAATGTGTAGGTATTCTTGGAACAATGGGGTCTTTAATGATCAATGTAATAGACAACTCATCATACATCTAAAGAAACAATTCTTTCAGGAAACAATAATCAGATCAAGTAATTTGAAAGGAGAGGATGAAGAACACTAATCTTGATTGCCAAATACAACTAGATGTAGGGCTTAATGCAAGATAGAAAGAAATCCTTCACTTCAAGTCTATGAGCTCAATAAAGAGATAACAGTCTTCATAAGCTAAGATAAACTGAAATAAAGTACAGAAAGGGAAACATGGATATTTCTGATATTGAAAGCGAAAGGAGACTATAATTTTATTATGTAAATAAGAGTCTATACAGTAGCATAAAATATATTCCTAGTTTGTACCCTTGTCTCTTAGAAAAGATAGGCATTTATAGCCTTTTACAATCAGTTTTTAAGATCCTGAAAACTTGGATCTGTATCTAAAAATAGCAAATCAAATTAACTAAGCAAATCAATAACAAAGACTAGTGGCTAGACTAGCATTCGAATTGTCTTTCATCTCAAAATTTGACATCTGTGCTTCTTCAGCTTCTGGAATCTGTTGTGTCATGAAACATTGCAAAGGCACCTGTCTTGGCAACTGGATTTCTTCAGTTACTCATAATTGACACTTTAGGAGATCAATTTAACATGTGGTTTTCAAAACTCCCATGAATATCTGATGCTGAGTATTTTTTGACCAAGTTGTTGATCCTTTAATGTTCTGGAACCTCTTTAAATCCTATGAAAATCGCCCTGCTCCATCCTTAGCTTTCAAAAATTATTTTTGTGCTTTCACTAGCTAACTCGCCTTATGATTTGCCGATT
Organism: Picea sitchensis; assembly: GCA_010110895.2. Classification (NCBI taxonomy): domain Eukaryota; kingdom Viridiplantae; phylum Streptophyta; class Pinopsida; order Pinales; family Pinaceae; genus Picea; species Picea sitchensis. The sequence goes on from SNQJ01S0134018.1 coordinate 30,457, forward strand.
AGCTGGTGAAAGCGCTGCCTTTCACCAGCTAACTGGTTGTAAATTTGCCCTTTGCGCTAGTGAAATCTCTTCCTTGGCCCAAAATGAAATTTCACCTCCAAAACTGTGGTTCTATCAAAAACTCAGTGTCTCTCTACTTTATCCCCTTGCATATTCACAACAACCTGAGCTAGCACTTGCAGATCTAGGTGTGACTTTTGCTTTTGCTTCAATTTCCTAATCTTCCTCTTAAGGCATTTTGCTAACCACCATAGACTGTTATAGTCTTTGGTGATTTTCTTTTTCCTCTTCTTTTCCTTGACACTTTCATGAGCCATCTTTTCAAATGCAGCATTTGTTTCTGCGAAATTATCAGACAAAGTTTTGTATCTTTCCTTAATTACTCTTTCTAAAACCTCCTGCTGAGAAATCACTTCTTTAAGTTGCTTGATTTTCTGTGTTTTCTTCGACTTTGTGCTCTTTGATGTTTCACCTTCATCAGTGTGAGTAAAGGTCTCACAATCCTGTGCAAATTCAATGGAGTGTTTATGGATTTTAATGGCAGGGCTTTCATCTTCTTGCTTTGGCTCTGAGTCTGTGTATGGCAGATTTAAGATGTTTGTTTTCTTTTCTGTAGGTTGCTCTGTAGTAGTTTCAAAATCCAATTTTTTCTTTGACCTGTGAGACCTTACACCAGAGCTCCTATCTTCTGGTGGTCCTGGAAGAGTTCTCCTCTTCCTCGAGCTACTTTGAGGAGTCAATTACCTTTTTCCAGCTCTCTTCTGTTCATTCATGGGCTGAGTTTGAGTTTCAAAGCCCTCCCAAAAAAGAAAATGTTGCCAAGTCCTTCCTTTTTGTCTTAGCTCCTCCAGGATTATCAATTTAATAAGGCCAAAGTGGAAAAGAGTGTTCTTTATACTTAGAGGTTCAACTCTAATCTTTTTACAGACTTTAGTTAATCTCTTGTGCAAGAAGAAAGGTAAATTTAGGAGAGATCTCCCTGTAAAATGGTCTAAGAGCTTGAAATGGTATAACATCAGTTTGTCGTACCTTCCTTCTAAAGTTATGTAGAGTTGGATGCCATTAAACAAATCCTGCCACTCATCCTCTAAATGGGAAATTGGCATGCTCTTCTTCCATGCATTATTTATGAATTATTCCTTTAGATATGCTCTGAAATTTAGGTTCTTGGTTGTTTTCGTTTTGAACCAACTCTGGCCTGATCTAGGTAAACTGGTCGCTGCAACAATGGCAACTTCATCCACGATGATTTCGAAAGACCCAACACAGGATTTATTTCCATCGTATGTTTTAGCAAATGCTTCAGCTGTTGATTGGTGACAGTCGTTCTGTAGCTTCTCGACATATCCCATGCAACCTGCGTCTGAGAAGTGTTTTTGCACCTATGGATGTGCCTGTAGAAAGGACAGACTGTCCAATTATTTTCTTAATAAAGAACCACTGCGTCTCCTTGCCATCTGCAATTCGAACCCGAGACGATTTTGCACACAAAACACTGCAATCTGATGTTTGAGCCGAGGTTTTGCGCTGGTGAAAACGCTCGACGTTGTCTTTCAAAATTGAAAACTTATCATATGCTTGTGGATGATGCGTGTTGGGGAAATGATGCATCGATTTGATGTCACCAGCCAAGTAGTACCGCTCCTTCACCTGTGATGATGGATTTGAATTTGCCATTTCCAACGCCATTATCGTGAAGCATGCATTTATGAACAAGATCCGCTTTGCAATCCAATTTAGACGTGGAAACCCGAATATTCATCATTATCCACTTTCACCAGTGCATTATAATGATTACATGATGTGTGTTGAGCATGTCATCTTTTGATTTTTGAAAACGTGGGGAAAACACACGTGATCTCCACTTTCACCAGCTAACGGCCCGTGGGAAATGTTCCTTAGTTGTTGAAATTCGCCGCTTTCACCAGCTAACGGCCCGTGGGAAATGCTCCTTAGCTGTTGAAAATCACCGCTTTCACCAGCTAATCATCATATTTAAAACATGCGTTAGCTGTTGAAAGTTTTTCATGAAATTTTTAAAGGAAAGACCTTTATGGATCGTCTTATTTCTAAGACATAAATTAAAACCTAAGTTTTGCTACTAGAAAAACTTAAAACAAATTGGAGAAAACTACCAATAGCCATGCTATCAACCACAAAATGAAACCATAGTGACTGATTCATTTTGGGAGCTAACAGGTGTATTGGAAGTTCCATGTCAAATTTCAAGATAGTTCCGACAACGATTCTATAGAAGGGAATGACAAATGATGACAATGAGAGGTGCATGATGAATGTTGATGCAAATGTGGACGATCTCAAACATTATTTGGGGACATCATACATCCTTGATTCTTGAAACCCTCCCATACTGTCAAGGCATGTGTCTATTATAACCATGTCAAATTTTGATGCATATAGGCACATATTGAAGAAATTTCAATGTTGGCCCCATTCATTGCTCACTATGCGGGGTTGGTGGATGACATTTGTGGTGGGTGAATTGAAGCTTTTGCGAAATTAACTCAACTTGGTAATTCAATCATCAAACAAAGTGGTTAAATCCAATTAAACTAAGAGAATTAAAAATAGAGCCACTTGAGTTAATGAAGTCAATTTATTGATGGTTCATCCATTGGGGTTGCAAGTTAGGAATCAAACCTACTAGAAATTGGCATTGGCAAGAGGAATGAAATTATGATTATGTTCAAAATTATCCAGTTTGTGTTTCTAGTGTTACCCCTCATTTTGCACTAGTAATGTTTCACTACTCTTGTGATTTTCATCACAAAGGTAAGTTTATAAGTTGATCTTTGGATGGCCTAGGGGTTGTGATTGCATTTGATGAGACTATTAGTGATGTAGTCATGGATGGATAGATGATGTTGATGCTCTAGTTGTCTTGGTAATTGCTTTCATTTAATACTAGTAGACTTGGTTGTGGACTCCCTTATATGATCATTATTGGATGGTTAATTATACATGTTGATGAATGACTCCCTTGATGGAACACCCTATCATTTTTTGGCTAAGCTAATATTGTATTGGCATATTTGTTTGCTTGGAATTCTCCCCTTGATATCACTTGATTTCACATTCATTTAGGTTGATATGGTCTAACATGGTGTGATGTTCATGAGGTGAATTCCCTTGCTCATGTTGAGGATTCATACACATTCATTTACATGTTAAGGGATGGTCTTATTTATTGATTGATGAGGGGCCACCTCTTTCTTTATGGATTTAGTTTATCATTGAAGGAATTTCACATGTGTTCTTCATATATAATTTGATGCCTTATTTCATGGATCCACTTGCTTGGAACTTGTTTTGAGGAAGACATCCACCATTTGAGGCCATTCTGCACTTTTCCATGCTTTGTTTGATGGGATGTTTCTCTTGAAGGTCTCACACTTTCTCTTATTGGAGGTGTCCACCTTTGGATGTTACATTTCATACCTTTTATTTCTTGTTGATGGGACATCTCGCATTGGGATCAGGAGGTTTCATGGTTTTATGTCCTAGATCATGAAGGAAGATTCCCACTTATGGATGTTTCTTGCACTTATGTTTATGCTTATTATTGAGGAAACCCACCTTTCTTGGAGACTTAGTGAACTTTCTTTCATTACAATTCCTCATGTGGGCACCCCTCTTACAAAGTCACCTTGTGTTGTGTTTGGGCACCCATCCTTGCCCATGTCGTCTTGACAAAGTTAAGTCGAAGCCAAAATTCCTCCTTATTCAACATCTGACTTGTCTTCTTTCCTAGTGCTCCCTTGTGTGGCCCTTTTCGTGCCTTTCATGTTGGTGGGCGCACCTCTTTCCAACTCACCTTGCATTGTGTTTGGGCGCTCTGCCTCATTTTTTTATGTTTGCTCTTGTGGGTGCCCCTCTTTCCAACTCTCCTTGCCTTGCCTTTGGGCACCCCTTGTTTTAGTTACAATTGTTCATGTGGCCCCCCCTCTTGGTAACTCACCTTGCATTGTGTTTGGGCACCCAGCCTTGCCTAGGTCGTCTTGAAAAGTTAAGTCAAAGACAAAATTGTCTGTATCCGGGATCTGGCTCATATTCTTTCCTAGTGGTCCATTGTGTGGCCATTTTGGTTCCTTTCATGTGGGTGGGCGCACCTCTTTCCAACTCACCTTGTGTTGCGTTTTGGTGCTCTGCCTCCTTTTTGTTATGATTCCTCTTGTGGGTGCCCCTCTTTCCAACTCACCTTGCCTTACCTTTGGGCACCCTGCCCTGTTTTCATTACGATTCCTCATGTGGGTGCCCCTATTTCAAACTTACCTTATGTTGTGTTTGGGCACCCAGTCTTTCCCAAGTCGTCTTGAAAAATTTAAGTTGAAGCTAAAATTTCTCCTTATCCGACATCCAAATCATCTTCTTGCCTAGTGCTCCCTTGTGTGGCCCTTTTCATGCATTTCATGTGGGTGGGTGCACCTCTTTCCAACTTGAATTGCATTTCATTTGGGCCCTCTACCATTTTTTTGTTACATTTCCTCTTGTGGGAACTCCTCTTTCCAACTCTCCTTGCCTTGCCTTTGGGCACCTTGTGACACAACACCCCTACCTCAGCAGGTTCTACTTGACCTCCAAGTCTAAGGATCATTCTTAATCTCCCTTGAGACAAAATGGCTCTTCGATTCCCAACTGGAATATTCACACTTGTAACCACAGGTCCTTCTTAGGAGTTACACGTGTGTGAACAAGAACTAGGCACGAACTCTTACCCAAGTGACCAACCGATGTGACCACAACTTTTTCCTGAAAAGGGCACGTTGAGTTTCGTGACTTTGCGATTCCTGTTGTTGAGTTCCTCGACTCCTTCATATTCTGAAACCCCTAAATGGCTAACGGACCTCTAGCTCCTCCCTTAATTCCTTCTGATGTGACTCTCTGCCACAACCTGGGGCCCAACCTTTGAGTGTGTTGGAGATTCACGACTCAGGAGTTCACGATACAACACTCCTCTTTTTCCTCGAAGTCCAAACTCACGACTTCTTTGTTGTAGATCAATGGTCCAGATCCTGATGGGATTTCATGAATCATGATTTCACGATTCCTTCCTTCTCGTCACAACTTTCTCCACATCCCGAATTTCGAAATGATGAAATTCAAGAACGAGATCAACGACTCTTGTTGATCCAGATCTGATGGCTATTCTCCCTCCTGATCTTGTGAGCGTTGAAAGGTTATCATCCTTATCCCCTTCACTGATCTACTAGATCCAACGACCAACAAGATTTTGATATTTCTTCCTTCGTGAAATTCCACCATCCGTTCAATTTCTTGATAACTCCTGGCAAAATAACTTGGCATCCTTTCTCTTGATCTTGATTCTCTACGAGCCGACTTCAGTCTCGTCTTCCTTCGAACTCTTCAAAGTCTTTATCCCTCTTGAGATTGGTTCTGGCTGCAAACTCAAGGATTCCAAGGGATTTTTGCATGCACTCTTTGCAGATTTTACGATAATCATTGATTATCTGATGTCTTCCTCTTCTATGCACTCCTTGCAACATAAATTGTTCCACCACTCGCTTGGGTTGGAAAAGTCCAAGGCTTCAACCAGCCTGTGAACTCCTTGCATCGCTCTGTACTATACTCGCACTTTTGCTAGTATGAGAACAATGGTATCTCTCGTGATCTTTTCTGAGGTGAAACTCAAAATCTTGTCAACGCACTCCTTGCGGACCTTCGTTGCACTGCTTGCAGGAATTCTTAGGAGGAGAAACATTGAAACTCATATCCTTCCTCTCAAAGACTTCATACATTCAACATGAAATCATGCATACACACACACAACATTGAAACAAATGCATAACAGAGACTAAAATTAACTGTAAACATATCATTCAATAGATGTAAACAGAATTCATAAAAACACCATGATGTTGGATCAAATTTTCCTTATATTAATCCAAGTGAATCTGTACATGGGTTCAATAGAAACAACTATATTCTCATACCAATTCTACAATCTATGTTCTTCTCTTCGGCTCTACAACTCTAGGCTTTCTCTCCAATTAGAATAATCATACAATACAATACATACGAGGGAGATTTCTAGAGTTTTCCCTCCTACAACTCTAGTTATCTAATCGAATTAAAGTGTACAACTTCTTTACATTCATTACAATAAATGACTCGAACAAACAGATGAGAGAAACCGCTCAAGATCTATATTACAACTCAAAACATAAATGTGAATGCATCCTTTCAAGATATTACATTAATGTTTTATCCTTTCAAATTCAAAACATTCTCAAAATATGCACTGGTCCATATCCAGTTGTCTTCCGCTTTTGCGCTTGCTTTTCTTACGATGCTCCTACATCATACTCCCTTGGCCGAAAAAAATCATGAACTCATGTTCATGAGCTCCTGCGCGGTCTGTCCATGTTATGGATATTTGCTTCACTTTCCCAACTGGCATCCTCAATCGGGTGTCCTTTCCATTTGAACAAATACTCAAAATATTCCTTTCTCCAGGTCTTTTTGCTAACTCTCTGATCAATGATCTTTTCCATTTGCGGATTTTTAGCTACAGGCATCTGTCTAACCCATTGAACTTCCTTCTAATCCTTTGATCCCTTTGTCTCATCTTCTATGTAAGGATACATATCTTCTACATTGAATATGGGCGATATTATTACCCCATCTGGCAATTCTATTTCATAATCATTTGCCTCGAATTTTCTTATGATTTTACACGATCCTATCTTCTTCATCTTTAGCTTATTATATGCTCCCCTTGGGAAACATTCTTTTCTTAGGTGCACTAAGAATAATTCTCCCACTTCAAACCGAAGCTCTCTTCTATGCTAATCTTCTCTGCGCTTATATTCCTGGTTGGAATTCTGTAACTGCTCTTTGATATTACTATGGATCTCTTGCATCTTTGCTACAAATTCTTCTATTCCAGCACTTCTAAATTCACTCTGCTCTAAGTCCCTCAACTCAGATACTCCTCTTGGCTGCATTCCATACATTATCTGGAATGGGCTCTGTCTTATGATTTTGTTAGGTGAATCGTTATATGCAAATTCTGCCTGTGGCAGAATCTGATCCCACTGAATATGATGTTCAACTACTAAACTCCTCAACAAATCCCCTAAACTTCAATTCACTACCTCAGTTTGTCCATCCGTCTGAGGTTGATATGTTGAGCTAAAAGATAAATTTGTCCCCATATTCTTCCATAGTGTCCTCCAAAAATGACCAACAAATTTGGTATCCCTGTCTGAAACAATACTCTTGGGTAAACCATGAAGTCAAACAACTTCTCTAAAAAACAGGTTTGCAATGTGTGTTGCATCACTGATTTTCTGACATGGAATGAAATGTGCCATTTTTCAGAAGCTATCGACTACCACAAATATGGAATCACAACCTCTCTGTGTCCTTGGTAGCCATAACACAAAATCCATGCTTACCATGTCGCACGACCTCTTTGGTACTGGAAATGGTTGATATAATCCTGTATTTTGTCTTTTCCCCTTTGCGTCCTGGAAAATTCTACATCTGTTGACAAATTTCTTGACATCCATCCTCATCCCTGACCAATAATATAAATTGTTCAGCTATGCAAATGTTTTTTCATGGCAGAAATGTCCAGCCAATCCCCCACTATGTTTTTCCTTTAGAATATTCTCTCTCACAGAACTCTTCGGGATACACAACTGATTTCATTTGAATAATAATCCATCCTGAACCATTTATTCAATCCATTGGCTTCTGTCTCTTAAAACAGGATTCTCACATGCTTCATAAGCATCCCTGAAATCTGAATCATCTTTGTGCATGTCCTTCAGTCTATCAAAACCTAAGGCCTTCACACAAAACTCCTGCAGAATCAAACATTTCCTGCTCAACGCATCAACAACCTTGTTAGCACTTCCAAAAATTCATTGTATAACAAAAGTAAAGTTCTGCATAAATTCAACCCATTTCACATGTTTCTGGTTCAATTTCTCCTATCTGGTTACAAATTGTAAAGCATGGTTATCGCTATACAAGACAAACTCTTTCGGAACCAAGTAGTGCCTCCATTTCTTCAGTGCCTGTATGATTTCATAAAACTCTTTATCATACATGGCATATTTCATGTTGAAATCATTCAACTTCTCATTGAAGCATGCAACTGGCCTATTGTCTTGACTTAAGAATGCTCCAATCGCAAATCCACTCGTGTCACATCTTACTTGAAATGTCTTACTAAAATCTGGAAAAACCAGAATTGGTTGTCCAATTATATTTTTCTTCAACAACTTAAAACTTCTCTCTGCTTCCTCCGTCCAATGAAAAGATTTTTGTCTTTTCTTGACTGTGTCCATCATTGGTGCAGAAATTCCACTAAAATTTCTTATGAACTTCCTGTAAAAACTGGCTAGTCCATGGAGGCTCCTGACGTCAAATATATTCCTCGGTGACGACCATTATTTGATTTATTTTACCTTCTCAGGATCCATCTTCAACTCATTCGAAGAGATCACAAACCCCAAATAAATGAGTTATTTCTTTATGAAATATGACTTCTTCAGATTTATCAACAACTTCTCTCGCTACAACCTCCTCATCACTAGAGTTAGGTGTTTCATATGTTCTTCTTCAGTCTCACTGAAGATCAATATATAATCAAGATACACAATTACAAACTTTCCAATGAAATCTTTCAAGACTTCGTTCATAAATCTCATAAAAGTACTTGGTGCATTCATCAAACCAAACAACATGACAAGCCATTCATATAACCCTTCAGTCGTCTTGAATGTTGTCTTCCATTCATCACCTTCCCTCATTCTGATCTGATGATATTCTCTTTTCAAATCAACCTTTGAAAAACACTTTGCCCCACTCAAGCAACCCATCAAGTCATCCATCCTCTGTAAAGGAAATCTGTATCTGATGGTGATTTTGTTTATATCCCTTGAGTCTGTACACATTCTCCATCCACCATGCTTCTTTGGATTTAACACTGTTGGTACAATGCATGGACTCAAGCTTTCTCTAATTAACCCCTTGTCCATCAAATATTGGACTTGATTCTTGACTTCTTCATGCTCCTGCAACATTAGTCTATACGCTTCTTTGTTTGGAAAACTCGCTCCTACTATAAGATCTATGTGATGGATTATACTCATGATGGGCGACAACAAACAAGGTATCGTCCACCACTATATCAGTAAATTCCTCCAACATTTTCTAAATTTCCTTTAGTAAGATCGTCTTTGAAGTATTGTTCAAAATGACTCTAGGTTTCCTCACCATAGCAAACTGCATGTCTTCTTCTTTCTTGAATTCATCCAGAAGTTCGTTCCCACTCATGAGAAGTATAATGTTGCTTGTTTCTTCTTTCACCTTCTTGTCTTCGATTGGCAACAACATATGTGTCCTACAATTCTTCTCTAAGGTGTATGTGTTATTTCTCCCATCATGAACAACATTTCTGTCATATTGCCACGATCTCCCCAACAAAAGATGACGGACATCCATGGGAATAACATCACATAAGATCTCATCCTCGTAACCCCCTATCTTAAATTCAACTAAACATTGTTTAGTGACTGTTACCTCATGTCCCTTTTGCAACCATGGGACTTTGTATGGGCTTGTATGTGCGACTATCTCCAATTCTAGCCTCTCCACCATTTCTGTGGATACTAGATTATCTGTGCTTCCACTGTCCACTATTACCTTGCATACCCTATCCTTGGTCTTACAAGAAGTTCTAAACAAACTGTTTCTCTGGAATGGATTCTCCGCCTCCTTCTCTAGTTTCAAGAGAATTTTCCTCATCATTAAGGATATTCCACCTTCCACATCTTCTACATCAACATTTCACCTTTGCGCTTCTAAAATGTGAGCTTCGCCTCCTCCCTCTCTTTTTATATCAAGACATTCAAAACATTTGTGTCTAATCTTTCCACAGACAAAACACTTTATTTCGCCTCCTCTGCCTTTGCCTCTTCCTATTGCTCATGGAAAAGTGTTCTTATTGGCATACTGTCTTCCCTGTGAGCTTCCTCCTCTTTCTAGGTTATTATGAGGATTATTTCTTCATCCTTGGGCTTCTGTATTATGTCCTGAGAAATTTCTTTGTCTCTGCTCTGACTTCTACCTCTGCCCCTTTGACCTTGCTTTTGGGCCAATGTTTCTTCTTCCTTCAGAGAAACCTGATAAGCATCTTCCACATTTCCGATTGTCACCATGCTCATCTCATCTTGAATGTCATATCTCAGACCATTCATGTATCTGGAAACCTTTTCATTATCACTCTCATGATGACCAGATCTAATGTTCAGTCGGTAAAACTCTTCAGTGTATTCCCTCACCGTCATCCCCTTCTGTGTAAAATTTTTCATTCTTTGAAACATATTGATTTGGTAATCTCTAGGTATAAACTTTGCTTTCATCTTGGTGACCATCCTATCCATCTTTTGATTCTTTGCTTGCCTTTGCAATGCCTATCAGCCTCCAGTTCATCCCACCACAGTGTTTCATGCCCTTTCAATCTAGTGGAAACATGTTTTACTTTATTATCTTCTTCGATATATTCGTAATTGAGGTACTTATCCAGATCTCTAAACCAATCTAGCATATCCTCAACGTCTAAGTTTTCTTCATACATCGGGATGTCCATTTTTTCTCTCACCCCTATTCTTGCAACATCTCTAAATAGACGTTCTTCTGCAACATCTTCGACTGCAACTTCTTCTTTGGCTCCAGCTTCATTTTATCTTTCGGCTTCACTGACCTCTCCAGTATCAGTTGTTCATCTCTGTGTTGTCTCCATAGAATATAATTGAGCACAAATTTCTCTCATTTCCCTTTCCACAGCTGGATCGGGCATCGATCTTTCTTGACGTCTTCTTGGCGGCATTGTTGTAATCTGCTCCTTACTACAAAAATTCAAAATCTATGCTCTAATACCACCTGATGCAAAATCCCTACCTCAACAGGTTCTGCTTGACCTCCCGGTCTAAGTATTGTTCTTAAAATCCCTTGAGCCTAAATGGCTCTTTGATTCCCAGCTAGAATATTCACACTTGTAACCATAGGTCCTTCTTAGGAGTTACACCTATGCGAACAAACACTAGGCACGAACTCTTACCCAAGTGACCAACCAATGTGACCACAAATTTTTCCTGAAAAGGGCATGTTGGGTTTCCTGATTCCTGTTGTTGAGTTCCCTAACTCCTTCAGATCCCAAAACCCTGAAATGGCTAATGGACTTCTAGCTCCTCCCTTAAATCCTTCTGATGCAACTCTCTACCACAACCTGGGGCCTAACCTTTGAGTGCGTCAGATATTCATGACTCGATAGTTCACGATACAACACTCCTCTTTTTCCCCAAAGTCTAAACTCGTGACTTATTTTCTATAGATCGATGGTCCATATCCTTCCATGATCTGATGGTCCAGATCCTGACAGGATTTCGTGAATCGAGATTTCGCGATTCTTGCCTTCTCTTCACAACTTTCTCCAGATCCCAAATTCCGAAATGACGAAATTCAAGCACGAGATCAATGACTCTTGTTGATTTATATCTGATGTCTATTCTCCCTCCTGATATTGTGAGCGCTTAAAGGTTATCAGCCTTATCCCCTCCACTAATCTACTAGATCCAACGACCAACGGGATTTCGGTATTTATTCCTCTGAGAAATTCCACCGTCCGTTCAATTTCTTGATAACTCCAGGCCAAATAACTTGGTGTCCTTTCTCCTAATCTTGATTCTTTATGAGCTAACTTCAATATCATCTTCCTTCAAAATCTTCGAAGTCTCTACCCCTCTTGAGCTTGGTTATGGCTGCAAACGTAAGGATTCCAAGGGATTTTTGCATGCACTCTTTGCGGCTTTTATGATAATCATTGATCATTGATGAAAAAAATCCTTCCACCACTCGCTTGGGTTGGAAAATTCCAAGGCTTCAACCATCCTATGCACTCCTTGCATGGCTCTGTTCTATACTCACACTTCTGTTGGTATGAGAACAATGGTATCTCTCCTGATCTTTTCTGAGGTGAAACTCAGAATCTTGTCACCGCACTCCTTGCAGACCTTCACTGCACTCCTTGCAAGAATTTTTAGGATGAGAAACAATTGAAAATCATATCCTTCCTCTCACGACCTTCATACATTCAACATGAAATCATGCATACACACACACAACATTGAAACAAATGCATAACAGAGACTGAAATTAACTGTAAACATATCATTCAATAGATGTAAACATAATTCATAAAAACACCATGAAGTTGATCAAATATTCCATATATTAATCCAAGTGCATCTGTACATGGGTTCAATAGCAACAACTATCTGCTCATACCAATTCTACAATCTATGTTCTTCTCTTCGACTCTATAGCTCTAGGTCTTCTCTCCAATGAGAATAATCATACAATACAATACATACGAGGGAGATTTCTAGAGTTTTCTATACTACATCTCTAGCTATCTAATCGAATTAAAGTCTACAACTACTTTACATTCATTACAATAAATGCCTCCAACAAACAGATGAGAGAAACCGCTCAATATATGTATTACAACTCAAAACATAAATGAGAATGCATCCTTTCAAGATATTACATTAATGTGTTATCCTTTCAAATTCAAAACATTCTCAAAATATGCGCTGGTACATATCCAGCTGTCTTCTGCTTTTGCGTTTGTTTTGCTTCCGATGCTCCTACATCACCCTACATTGTTTTTGTTATGATTCCTCATGTGGGTGCCCCTCTTGCAAACTCACCTTTCATTGTGTTTGGGCACCCAGCCTTGCTCAGGTCATTTTGAAAAATTTAATTCGAAGCCAATCTTTCTCCTTATCCGACATTTGGCTCGTCTTCTTTCCTAGTGATCCCTTGTGTGGTCGTTTTCATGCCTTTCAAGTGGGTGGGAACACCTCTTTCCAACTCACCTTGTGTTTCATTTGGGTGATTTGCCTCCTTTTTGTTACGATTCCTCTTGTGGGTGCCACTCTTTCCAACTCACCTTGCCTTGTCTTTGGGTACCCTGCCTTGTTTTCATTATGATTGGTCATGTGGGCTCCCCTCTTGAAAACTCACCTTACATTGCATTTGGGTGCCCAGCCTTGCACAGGTTGTCTTGAAAAAGTTATGTCGAAGACAAAATTTCTCTTTATCCGACATCAAGCTCGTCTTCTTTCCTAGTGCTCCCTTGTGTGGCAATTTTTGTGCCTTTCATGTGGGTGTGCGCACCTCTTGCCAACTCGCCTTGTGTTGCGTTTGGGCACTCTGCTTTGTTTTTTTTTAATTTCCTCTTGTGGGCACCCCCCTTGCCAACTCGCCTTACTTTGCCTTTGGGCACCTTGCCTTTTTTTTGTTATGATTCCTCATGTGGGAACCCCTCTTGCAAACTCACCTTGCATTGTGTTTGGGTGCCCAGCCTTGCCCAGGTCGTCTTGAAAAAGTTAATTCAAAGCCAAAATTTCTCCTTATTTGGCATTTGGCTCATATTCTTTCCTAGTTCTCCCTTGTGTGGCCGTTTTCGTGCCTTTCATGTGGGTAGGTGCACCTCTTTCCAACTCGCCTTGCATTGCGTTTGGGCGCTCTGCCTCCTTTTTGTTACGATTCCTCTTGTGGGTGTCCCTATTTCCAACTCGCCTTGCCTTGCCTTTGGGCACCCTGCCTTGTTTTCATTATGATTCCTCATGTGGGTGTGCCTCTTGCAAACTCACCTTGTGTTGCGTTTGGGCACCTAGCCTTTCCCAAACTGTCTTGAAAAAGTTAAGTCGAAGCCAAAATTTCTCCTTATCTTGCATATGACTCGTCTTCTTTCCTAGTGCTCCCTTCCCTTTTCATTCCTTTCATGTGGGTGGGCACACCTCTTTCCAACTCGCCTTCCATTGTGTTTGGGCACTCTGCCTCATTTTTAATACGTTTCCTCTTGTGGGCACCCCTCTTTCCAACTCACCTTTCCTTTCCTTTGGGCACCCTGACTTGTTTTCATTATGATTCCTCATGTGGGTGCCCCTCTTGAAAACTCACCTTGCGTTGTGTTTGGGTGCCCAACCTTTCCCAGTCTGTCTTGAAAAAGTTAAGTCGAAGTCAAAATTGCTCTGTATCCGACATCTGGCTCATCTTCTTTCCTAGTGCTCCCTTGTGTGGAAACTTTCATGCCTTTCATGTGGGTGGGAGCACTTATTTTCAACTCACCTTGCATTGCATTTGGGTGCTCTGCCTGCTTTTTGTTACGATTTCTCTTGTGGGTGCCCCTCTTTCCAACTCACCTTGCCTTTCCTTTGGGCACCATGCCTTGTTTTTGTTACGATTCCTCATGTGGGAACCCCTCTTGAAAACTCACCTTGTGTTTCGTTTGGGCACCCAGCCTTTCCCAGGCCATCTTGAAAAGTTTAAGTTGAAGAAAAAATTTCTCCTTATCCAACATCTGACTCGTCTTCTTTCCTAGTTCTCCCTTGTGTGGCTATTTTCGTTCCTTTAATTTGGGTGGGTGCACCTCTTTCCAACTCACCTTACATTGTGTTTGGGCTCTCTGCTTCATTTTTGTTATGATTCCTCTTGTGGGGCATGCCCCTCTTGCCAACTTTCCTTCCCTTGACTTTGGGCACCTTGCCTTGTTTTCGTTACGATTCCTCATGTGGTCACCCCTCTTTCCAACTCTCCTTGTTTTTCGTTTGGCCACCCTACCTCATTTTCGTTATGATTCCTCATGTGGGCTTACATAGGATTCACCTATAATGTGAGACACAAAATTTCCACAGAGAGAAAATACCTATATATATATATATATATATATATATATATATATANAATAAAACAAACAAAACAAAATTCTTAAGATCTTCAACCTTAAAACCACCAACTCTTAGAATTCTTAAGATCTATATAGACTCATGCCCCTTAACACTTATAACCACTATTCTGTATAAATCCTAACCCATATAACCTCTAGAACTTCTAATCATTAAAATCTAATTTCTATATCTTCATAACCCTTGATTCGTATAACATTTATCACATGAAACCATTATCCCTTATGACCTCTAATTTAATCAAAAGCACTATATTTTTTATCCCATATGCCTCATATCACCACTAACTATTATAATCACTAATTAAATCTTATAACCTCAAACCCCTATAATTGTACAAATACTAACACCTACAAAACTTATATACCTTTATCCCTATTATCCCTAACATCCCCAACCTCTATAACCCTAAATATTTAACCTATGACCCATNATTATAATCACTAATTAAATCTTATAACCTCAAACCCCTATAATTGTACAAATACTAACACCTACAAAACTTATATACCTTTATCCCTATTATCCCTAACATCCCCAACCTCTATAACCCTAAATATTTAACCTATGACCCATATAACACTTAACATCTAATTTCTACAACCCACAAAACTAACATAAACTCCAACCCTTAATAAATATCCCTTATAACTCTTATAATCCCTAACCTATAATAGGTATAATTCCTAATGCCTAACTCCTACCCAACTCCTAACATGTATATCATGTAACCCTCATAAACTCTAGATTCTAACTCTCAAACCCTTATAATTGTATAACTCCTAACACTTATAATGATACTTGAATTTAATGAATAATCCCTAATGTTTGTAACCCTTGACCCCTATAACATTAAACCCTTATAATACCTAATACCTAACCCCTAACCCTTGTAAAAATTATAGCCTCAAATCATTAAAATTATTAAACACTATAACCTTTAAACCACTACCTCTTATGTATAACATATATAACATAATGTTATAACATATATCACATGTATGTTATAACATATATGTGATATATGTTATAACATATATGTGATATATGTTATATTATAACTATACACAACAAAGCCAAATTGAGAAAGCAATCCAATTCACATTATACTATTCACTTTGATACATGTACCTATGCACATGACTATTGAGATTAGGCAATTTCGAGATCAAGGGGAGGGAAATAGTTTCACATGCGCACAAGACCATCGATATCAGGAAATTCTGAGATCAAGGAGAGGTAAATAGTTGCACTTGCACACGATACCATAGAGGGACATCTGTGAAATTGATCAGGCGACGTTGAGACCGAGGGAGACTAGGGAAAGGATGGTGAGTACCTCTGCACACTCGAATTCAAATTGGGAATAAACTTGAATTATCCTTTATCCTATGTTTTCTTTTGTGTGAAGTGATTTTTTCCTATCAATCTAAACATCCATCTTGAGGCCAATTTGAACATTTGTAACCCTAGGGATTGGAAGAACATGCACAATTCTTCTCAGCAAATGCAAAGCTCTTTAACTAGATAAACCCTCTTGGGGAATAAAACTCCATAGAAACCCCTTTTGAAAACCCCTTCGAAACTTCTCTCAACATCCATGGGTTCACCAAACCAAGTCAGCTTGGCCCTAAATCGAGCCTACACCTGCACACCTGCATCAACTCTCACACTTCATTTTCATCCCTATTTTCACCTAGTTCTCTTGCGTGTTTTCCCTTAGTACCTAGGCGTGGACCTTGGTAATACCCTTATGCCAGTTTTAGAGAAAAACATAGGTATGCACTATTTCCCTTCTTGTGCCTCCACTAGTGCTTGTTGTGTCACAACCACAACCAAGCCCTGCACCCACCACATTGACACCAAAATTCTAGCGAGCACCTATGACACAATGAAATAGTGCCAAGCCTATCCTTAGAAAACAATATTATAAATATAGTGTCTTTTATATATATTGAATAAAATACTCAAGGATGAATGCCTCATCCAGTTCAATCTAATTCTAATTCTGCTAACTTTGATGTGCACTTACTAGTTTTTGAAAAATATGTGATCTTTGATATTTTCCTTAAAATGGATTTTAGAATTTTTAAAATAATGTATTTTCCATCACCAACTTATGTAAGTGAAGTTTTACCATTAGGAGAAAGATGTATCACTTGTGAATTACAGAATCAAATTATTGACCTTTCCTATATTAAAGAGTACATAAAATAACCCTCCATGAAATATGTGGATGAATTAATAGGGCATTGGGACCTCTTCAACCCCAATCCCATGTGAAGGAAATATACATGGAAGAACCAAAGACTATGGTCTGGGAACATTTCAAAGAAGCTATAAAAAATTGTTATTCAAAGTTATTTCTTCTTGGACATACATCATTTCGTCCACGTCCTCACAAACCAATTTCCCTTTATATACAAGTAGAGAGGTTTACGAGTTCATTCCTTTCAAGTTTAAAACTTTCTAGATGTAGAATTAGTGAGCTTAGTAAATCATTCAACAAGTATGGAAATCATTCATTTCTTTTATTCACTGCCTTCACCAATTGTAACTGTAGTCAGATACAAGAAAGAAAAGACACTTCTTTATCATAGTGATATGGAAATAAAAACCATCACAAATACAATGAATGGATGTACCTTGGAAGAGAATATGCCAACAAAAAATATCTTTGGTAATCCGTTAGAAAGCATTGTAACTGTGACCACATCTCCTAACAATAATTCTCACAATGAAATATGAAAAGACATTAATTCACACCATGAACACATTTATTCACACCATGTGGGTTCACACTTGGTACCTTGGTACCAATCATAATCATTATTGGGTGAGCTCACATTTGGTAGATATTTCCAATATTGATTTATAACCTAATGGATTTTCCCATGCTCGACCACATCTCATTACCACATTATGGAGAATTTTTATGTCATGAAGACCATAGATATATCTAGTTGAATACCAATGAGAATGTAATATGACTATTTTTCATTATTTTTGAACCATCAACATAGGATTATCAATGGTTAGCTATCAACATGTTCAAAGCACTTTTCTAGTGGGATTTTTTTATTATAATAGTTTTGGTCCCTCATGAAGGCAACACCCATTCATCACATATTTCAACCATAAGTAACATTTATTTCATAGAGGTATTATGACCTGAATTCAAATGTATCATGTTACACATGTTATGGTTTCATATTGTAATTAACATGATTATCATCATGACCATAGGTATTCTTTCCTCATTGATGAGATTATAGAACATGTTCACATCACAATTATTGTTATGTAGGTGATATTATGTCTCTCTCCAAGGTTGGGTTAACTTCAACAAGGTTCCCAATACCTACAATATATTGAATATATTTTTCATAATTAAAAAAAACCCTTTATGAATGAACGTGATAAGATATTGGTCAACAAGGTGAAGCCCATGTGATCCTTATGAGTATTTTAGATGTGTATGGTGGTATCTGTAATCGTAAAAGTTAATTTCTATGTTAGAAATTATGACATTTGATTCAATGTTGTATAGGTTTACTAACTGAACTATGACATTTGCATGGTATTTTTAAAATTTGGGTCATTTTGCTTCCATTTATCTGTATAATTAGCTCATAATTTTTTTCATTAGCAGTGCACACATAGTAATCAATCAAGAAATTATTTATTTTCTTGAAACCTCTTGCTCCTTCCCATAGCTAGTTTTCATCGAAGTTGAAATTCTTTCATTTCATTTTCCTCTTGCATAGTTTAAAGAGTCAATTCAAAATGCCATCATTTTCATGAACAATCCTTTGAGTAACAACAACCTAAAATGAAGAACTAATTAAAATTTATCTAGCAACTTTTCTAGGGCTCTTCAAACCCATCTTAGCTTAGGTGTAGAGATTTGGAATAGGATTCTGAGAATAAATTTCCAAAGATGCTAAAAAACACAAATCTTTGAGTTAGGGAGTGAAATCCAGTTGCTATATCATTGACTTTGGGAATCCCTTCTAAAACAAGGTTCAAGCAGGAGGTCGCATTGGGGCCAACAGAGTAATCAAACTTGATTTTTTGGTCTTGGTGTCGACTATCGATTGTCCCCTCTCTACTTTGGTATAGTAGGTGGTACCATAGAGTCCATAATATTTTAGATTTCCTACCCAAGGTGACAACACAGGGAAGGTGGTGTTGTACCTAGGATCGAAGTTGGCTAGAGACACTCAGACTCCTTGGAGGGTTGCCCACTACTCGGTGAGGTAACCTACACTACGGAGTTAGTTCATTAAGAAATTTGTCAACGTAACTTTCCCACCCGCCGAAACTCAACCCCTTTGTGCATTGATCCTGTGATGTTGGATTCCATCACCAACTAGTGCTTCTTTGTGAGGAGGTTTGTTTGCATGCTTGACTCCTAGATTAATTAGCGTGTTCTAGATAATACAAGTGTGAAAGCGTAACACTATGGTAATCATTATGATATTACTATGATACCAATAGGATATTAGTAATGAAGTAGAACCATTTTACTAATTAGTGCTATAGCTTGATAGAACAATGCTTATGCATATCCAATTTCATAGACTGAGTTAGTGGAGTGATGTTAGTTCTCTTTTTGTTTTCTCTCTCTTAAATGTAGGGATTAATTCTTCCCACTTGGTTTGGGACATTTGTAACATTGTATCACATAATCTCATGTGTTCCTTTAATATTGAACTATGGACTCTTGTTGCATTTTATTTAAAACTGGGACTAGTTCCACATCTAAAACCATTTAAGGATGTCTTCTTAACACATATTTCAGATTAGTACTTTCAACCCTCACCTACAAGGTCATGGTAAATTCCTCCTCCTTATATGTATGGGATTCTATAGATCTAATTTCCCCATTTTGTATCCAAAATCATTATCTTCTCAATTTTATCTTTAGTTTATTCCATTTTTCCTTCCTTATTTTCTCTTAGATTTAAGTTTTCATTTCCTCATCTTTTAATTGTGTCCAAATGTTGCACCCTTAAAATTTAAGACCTTTCTGTTAGAAAAACAGGACCGCGGAGCAATAAAATAAAACAAATGAAGAAACAAAACACAAAAGACACACAATACAAGAGAGACACAGATTTACGTGGTTCACCCAATGTGGGCTATGTCCACCAGAGAAATTGCCAGGTCCTTCCTTTATTATTATCCAGCAAATGAAGGGATACAACCTACAGCAAAACCCGCTGTAACTTCCTCTTCTTTCTCTCACAGTCTCCTCTCTCAGAATACAATATTTACCATCAACCATAGCCGCGATACATTTCCCTCATAAAAGAGGGTTGCCTTCTAGGGCAAAAAAACCCTAACATAATCTCTACCGTTAGATCTGCGACCTTATAATGAACGGTCCAGATTTA